>RJWT010007390.1:0-27704 GCA_004365215.1 Cuniculus paca | reverse complement strand
TTCTCCCAATCCTACATCTTGCCCCAGCCAAAAACACAGAGAAATGCCATGGTACTGAGCATGGTGCAGGCCCTGAACTGAAAAACACCAGAGGACATAAGTGTGCACCCAGCTGGTCAAGCGATGAATGACCTCTCTGAGCATCCACCAACACAGGGCATGAGCTATGTCAGCTGTTCACGGGACTGGATCACAGCCAGCGACTCATTTCCTGGCAGTCACTCGGATGCCCAAGGTAGAAATAAGTTTCAGTCAATGCAATCAAAAGGTGAATACCTTCATCACTGGGGTGTCAGGTACAGATGTTATCAATATCCTGAGTTGTTCTAGTTCTCATTAGAAAAAAATCATAGCTTTAACTTTTGGTATATGATGGCTCTAATTGTTATTATGAGGTCATAGAGAATTCATGACTATTTTATCATAAATGTGCACTTTTCAAAGTGATCACCATAGTTAATGTAGGTTTTCCCCACCTGGAATTTTGCTTAATTTTGGCAAGTTTCTGCTCTGGATGCGTGTCAGCTGGTTGGGGTTTATAGAACATTGGTTTCCCGAGCACAAGAAAGTGATCCAGACAATAATAATGCAGACATCAGGTAACTCTTGAGAAACTCCTCAGATGACCTTGGAGGGTTAGTGAGGCTGACAAAGGGACTGCTCAGTTCCTTTGATGCGCATTTTCCATCACAGCTCCCGGCTGAGCCCACAGGGATGGAAGAAGGAGGAAAGTGCTTGCAATGTAGCTGGATCAGCTGGTCCGTGGGGATAAATATGGACCTAACAATTTTCTTGAGAACAGGCTCAGATTTTTAAGTAAAAGTTTGGCTCTCACATTAGGGAGTTTCCTATCAAGATCTATGTACAAAATTAATGAGAAAGCATGAGCAAACAGCAATGCACTCTGTAATTTAATGGAAAGGAGTGAAGCAGAAGATAACAGGATACCCTGTCCTCCCAGCTTCCTTGTTAATTCTGCCCCCCGCACCTCTCCTATATGTCAGAGGAGTATTTGAGTTTTCTTTTTTATTTCATATTATTAAATATTTTAAAATGGACTCAAGAGTACATGACTGGCTGTTCTTTTCCCAGGTCAGAGCCATGTGAACTTCAAAACTTGGAAGGAAAGAGATCCTTAGATCTGGAATCTATTTTCAATCATGTTTAGCTACTTTCTTCCACTTTTAGCTTCCCATCATACAATAAGAGCAAAATCTCTTGAAAGGCAATGAAACACCGTCACATGTTCTAATTCAAATGACCAGCAACTGGAGAAGGGCTCCGCTCCACTCTGCCCTTAGTGAGAATTTGGGTTGTTCATGGAACGCTTTTAGGGTGAAAGAATGGAAAACCAGGTGGGTGACCCAGAAGCTGATGGTCTGTCATTGCCTCTTATGTGACTCTAGGCAAGTACTGTGACATTCTCATTGGTAAGTGACATTTACCCAGGCCTGCAGTGAAGAAAAGCTGACTTTTCATACTTTCAGGACATCTTTCATGTTCTTCAAGATAAAGAAAAGCCTCAGGAGGGAGGATGAAGAGTGACACAAGTCAAAACTGAATGTTTATAATTTTAACAGCCAGGTTCCTAGTTATAAGTGGTTAGTAGCTCTAGATGCTCTTGCTGTTTGGCAACATCCAAATGGATTCATTTCCTTGTGCATAAAATCCACAGTGAGAAATCTGGCAGTATTCTAGGTTTTTAAAAGTCACACTTAAAACATTTCTTGCATTCTAAGATGCAATTAAGGAAGTCGTGATACCTCTGTGACATGGAATAGCACCATAGTCACCGTAGAGTGGCTTCATGCCTCAGTAGTAATAGTTTCTTAAGAAGTAGGCAGAACATGCTGGGAAAGAAAAGGACCTTCAAAGGTACCAAGAGGAGGAAATGTAGACCTCTCCCAGCCACTCTGTAAAGCAGAGAGGCTTCTGGGATGCTTAAGGTCATATCTTCTGACTCTTGTGTGGCATTCAAGGGAAACGGGGATGATTCTCTTTATGCCTCATTGGCTTACATGTCCTAGTAGTAATGGCAAATCTTTTAGAGAGAGTTCCCAAGCTACAACCCCAAACTCACTTTTATTGTGAAGTGCCAACACTGCAATGAAACCTGAAAAGCAGATGCTCGGCTGCTGGGCTGCATGTGGACAGAGGGCTCTGCATGCCCGCCCAGCACCAGTGCCATAATTTCACCCCCACTGTAGGTTTCCTCAAGCAGGAAAGGTCGGGGAGCACTCTATCCTCACCCCAAGCTGGCCCCAGCCTTTCTTGCCACCTGTTTCCTTTTTTAGTTGATGTGGGAAAAAAGCACATAGCTTGCTCTGCAGGGGCTGAAGGACCCCCTGTGATGAGCTATGTTTGCAGTTAAGTGAGCATGTGTATTTTTGGCCTCCAGGGTTGGATAAATTGGTTCAGATCAAAGTGTAACATCCTTCATTAACCCATTATTCACGATAAGACTTAGAAAATGTGGGAGATGTCACATGTCATGCTCCACGGTCATGACTGATAATAATATTGATGAGAATATGGATGTTATAATGAATAATAATAATGATGATACCAATAGACAGGTAGAGCTTCCAAGAAAGTCATTTTAATTTTATTAGAACATGCTTTTGTGTATTTTTCTAAATGTTTACACTAAACATGTTATTTTGGATTCAGAACAATTATACATGTCTGTACAGGCATCTGTATTTTACATATGCATATACACACATGTGCATGTGTACATGTATATGTACAAATGGGTACAGATACGTGTAAAAAGTTGACAGCCCATACATCAAATTGCTCATTTCTCAGGGCACATCGAAGGGGAGTCTCTCATTCCATCAACTATTTTTGGGCAGCACAATGTGCGGTCCTGAGAGTCCTTTCGCTGTTTGAAGAAGGTCCAAATGGCAGCCCAGTGACTCAGGAGACTTCTGTGACAGCTATGCTGAAAGGGACAATGGCTCTTTCCATATTTTTGAACATGTGCAAATTCCCTCGCCTGCACTCACGTACTTCCCATTTCTGCATTTGCTTCCAGAAGGGAGAGGGCCAAGATGAGCTGAACTTGTTCCAAAGGGAGGTGCTGCTGGCAGGTGTGAGGATTTTAAGATAATAAAAACATGTAGCAACCAGCAGTCCCCTCCACTGAGCAGCAGCTGCCTCTCCACGCTGCCTACTAAAGCCTGCTTTGGAAGTGTCTTGGCGTCAGAAACCAAGCGGACCCACGTCTGTGTTTCCAACCATTTGATCTTCTTACCACGCGGCCCATCGCTGGGGATTCCCAACTACTAAATTAGGAAAGTCTGCAAAGCTCTTCATTTCTCTACCAGCTCCCTTCAGCTGTGGTAGGCAGAGCACGCTGCCTTATCTTAAGGACATCATTTTCCTCAAAGAGCTTGTGACAAATAAAAAAGACGCAGGGATAAAATGGAACCAAGGAGGGAAAAATGTGTCAGCAGTTACACATCCGGGGAGAAAACAAGTTTTCACTTCAGAGGTGGGAAATTCCAGAATCTTCTGTCTCTGGACTAAAGTTAGAACCTATGCAGGTGAGAAAAACGGAGTTGTTTTTTCTTCTTTATCTGGTTCATGTGAGTTTGAGCCACAAGGAGAGGAAACTTGACTTCATTTTGAAAGTGCCCTTTTAGGTAGATGAGGGGCGATAACAGTGTTTCAGACATACATTTTCATAAGGTTTTAGAGGCCTCGGGCCAGCGTGGCTGGCTTTCTGAGATTTGCCTTCTGCCATGTGCACATTTTTGAGCTTCACATTTAGATTCTAGGAGCCTGCTATTTTCAAGTGCAGATAACAGCATGATTGAAACAAATCTCTATTAAAGAAGAACAAAGATGGATGAACACGTTTTCTACCATTTTATTGGAACTTACCAAATGTTGAAAGCTAAAGAAAAATAGTCAAAAGCCAGTACAGCACAGAAACAGGAGCTGCACTGGAATAGTTGATGTTTCAAGCAAAAACAAAAGTGAAATCTGATGCTATTTTACAAACATTACTAGCTGGGAAGCAAAACATTTTGCCTGCAGTAAAGTCTTTCTTAAGTTTTGGGCTGTCTAAACCAAACTATTAGCCCTGAAATAATTTTCCTGCAATTAGTGTCATTGCTGATATTTCTGGAAGGATATTAGGGGCTTATGTGGTATGAGATGTTATAAGCTGGTGGACGTTGTGTTGGGGAAATTTTCATTTCCCCCTGAATTTTAAAACTAATTGATTTCTCAGTCAGAGCTATATCAGGGTACACCAGAAATAACAATACTCTGTACAATGATTTACATATGTGCAATTCGATCTGATGTAAAAATAGAGTCCTTGTGTAAGTGCACACAAAGTCGGAGGTGTTTGCGTGTGCATGCATATTTGCAAGCAGTGATCCTATCACTGACTCTTGCCCAGAGCAAACTGAGCAGAGAACAGATTATTCCTGTCAGCTAGAAGGTCTCCCTCTTGATGCACAAGCACTAGACAGAACTGGGTTGGAACATGTTGGATGGGGCCAAGGTCACAGGCTGGACACCAATTAGCTTTGCACTGGGGGTACAAGTGTGTCCTTGGGGCACAGATGCCCTGTGCATCTGACAGGGAGCCACATATGGCAGATCTCCAGGGATGCCAGAGTGAGGACAGTCCAGCGTGATCAGCTGTGTCCACTGAGACACACGCCAAGGGCACAGTCTGCCACACAAGGAGTTTCTCCTCTGGGGTTGCAAGATGCTAATTATCTGCCCTACAAGGAGAAGGTGGGAAGGGTTGAGGAGTTCTTCCCCATAGCTTGATTTTCTAGGTCATCCATGCTAGAACCTTTAAGTCAATGTTTGATTATCATCTGCACCTTGTTCTGCACTGAAAGAGAATCATATTTAAAAATAGAGACGTAAATGCCCATGGAAATGTACCCACGTCTATCCAGTATGAGTTAGTTGGCAGATAAAGAGTGCAGTAAAGGAAACTCCCTTTGAGGTCAGACAGACTTTAGAGTCTCAATGTCACACTTCCTTCCAGTTCTATAACCATAGGAAACACAAGTAATTTCCCGAGCCTTGCTCTCTCTTTCTAGCTCTAGAACAGGGTACGTTTGGTGCCAGTACTTCCCCTGTTTTCACCGTCAGTCTTGATGATACACTGAACTCCAGGCATGAGGGCGTCAGCCTCTATCTCTAGGTCTTCCTTGGCCATCTTGAATTTTGTGCAGCCTTCTGCTTCCTGTCCACAGAAGCTTTCCATGCGGCCTAGCACTCTTGTCACACTAGACAGGGAAACAAGGAAAGCAGGGCTTGTCCTGGAAAAGGACACAGTCATGAGACACAGACAGAAGACTAAATTGGAGCAGAAACAAGATGGCATGCCCTTGGACGTCCATCCCAGGGCTCCTTTCATTCATTTTGTCCTCTGAATGACAGAGGACATTATTTTTCATCTTCCATTCCTTTCATAAAATATATGAAGGATACAGCAAGTCTATGTTTAAAACTGCTCATATGCACTTAAACCTTACAAACTTAGATATACAGACATCTCTTCATAGACCTGCAAAGTCAAAGAAGACCATGTAGTTCAACTAGGAAAATGAGAAATTGAGAAAGCATGTTGATATTCTGAGCTCATATCATTTAATATCCAAAAAGTATCATATCTTGTTACTGGCCTGTAGTACAGTCCATGTAGCCTGAGGCCCATTCTAACCTGATTAAGTCTCGCAGCTTGAAAGAGAGTCTTTCAGAATAGACCACCAACATTCTTAGTTATTGATCATCAGGTGCAGAATTGATATTGGTAGGACGCAAATCAATAGGTGTCCACTGTATTCACCCAGTGATGGATAATGTAGCAGCCTGCTTTAATTTACCTTAATTTGCAATTCAATTGGTTATACATTTTCCCCCAAAGTGTTAATCAATTTTCAATCAAAGCAGCCTGAAGTGTCACCTTGGGTCCCTTCAGAATTCTAAAGCATAATTTATTTTGAAAATAAAACTCAATTCTTTGGTATATGTTTGTGTTTTCCTGGCAAGTTCTAAAGGATGGATTTGGTGGTTTACTGACCCACATGTACAATTAAAGATCCGCTTCCTCTTTCTTCGCCCTATGCCATCCTGCAAACAAACCAATTCATATAGAGCAATTTCCCATCGTGGCAGCTATATGTAAATCTATTATTTTAATGACAATTTGCCTTTCTCCAAGTTTATATTTTTTCACACTTTTATCCTTAGAGAGTATCCATTTGTGGAACAATGCAAACACTCAGTACATATAACTGATTGTTGATCCAAGTTCTTGAAAATACTTGCTTTAGGCTACTGCTCTATTGAAGGCTACTCCAAGGAAAGGCAACTGCCCCTCGCCCATATGTTTCCCTCCATATTTGATCCTCCAAGTTCCTTAAAATAGTTGTCTGTGTTCCCAGAGACACCTACAGGAGTGACCTATCTTGCTCTGTATTTCCATAGTTCTCTACATTCTAGAAGGTTTCTTAATTCCTTTCTCCATCAGTTTATCTATCTTAAGATCCATTTTCCCAGGACTTCTTGAATGAAAGTACTAATTTGAGTTGTTTGACCTTAGAGATATAAATGTTGACAGGAGCCTGATTTTCTAATACTTAATTATTTAAAATACAAACTCAGTAAGAGCATGGAACATTGCTATGGTCTAGAAGGTCCTGCCAAAGTCGCACATGTACAGAGGTGGGCTTTTGGAAAGTGATTGGATCACAGAGGGTCTACAGTCATCAGTGAATTAGTCCACTAATGAGTCCACAGCTGAAGTGCTGTCATGCGATGGAGCCTGGCGGAAGAAGCACATCACTGGGGGTGTGAGCCGGAAGGGCTGGAAGAGTCTGTCCCCTCCGCAGGTCCTCTCCTCACTCTCTGCTTCCTGACTGCCATGGCATGAGCAATGGGCCTCTGCCAGGACCTTTTGAGCATGCCCTTTCAGCCTTGGATCTGGCCAACTATGCACTGATCCCCTAAAAACCAGGAACCAAATTAAATGCCTCCTCCTTTGAATTGTGGGTGTCTTGATATTTTGTCCCAGTAACAGGAAAATGACTAAGATAACGATAGCACCTTTTTATACTTATTTTTGATCCCTAAGATTCCAGATTACCATTTTTAATTGAGTATCTATACTGTGTCCACACTGTGAAGATATGGGTGGGGCAGAGGTCATCTTTATGGGTGGGGGCCACCTGCAGGGGCCTCAGAGTCTAAGGGCTGATAATGAAGGGGTGAAACCCCATAGCATTGTGGGAGCTTTCAGTGGGCACCTATGGCGACTGACCAGGAGAGACCTTGAGCCAACACTTCTGCTCCAAGGTCCATAGCTAACGTGCACTGACACATGGAGCTATCGCCAAGAACACCTGACTCACTCACTGGGCATCTATCCCTGAGAGTCATGCTCATGTTTCTGTGGCATAACAGTGATCTACTTTATGTGGTATAGGGGCAACCAAAAAGATTATTGAGTAAAGAGAAAACAAACATCACAGCAAAAAGCAGCAAGCACTGTTTTCAGCAAAATAGTAGTATACATTTTTGGAGATGATAAGAGAGAATTGTAGAAAGGTGAAAAGCTCGGAAAGATTAGTCAAAACGAATCTCATGTTCAGTGGCCTCCTCGCGAGTGAGTTTCACCTGAGCTTGACCAACCTCCGTAGTCGTCTGAGCAGCCGTGTCTGAACAAGCAGCGCCACAAGGCTGAGTCCAGAACCGCATGCGCGAAATCAAAGCGAGGGCAGTCCGACTGTCTGCGAAAGTGAGTGGCAGCTGTAGCACCAAGCGGCACTGAGCATGGTGACCTGCTGCCAGGTTTAGAAAGTCAGATAATACTCCAGGGTTTACATATTCCAGAAAGCCACAGGCTTGGCTTTTAGTCCAATCAGCTCCTCATCAAAAATATTCCTGCCAGACCACTGGGTTACTTTGCTTGGGAGAAAAACATTTCTGGAAGTCAGAGGAAACAGCGTACGATATCACAGGAATTTATTATTGGCTGATTATTATAATGTATCCATAAATTTAGGAGCACCTGCAGTTGCTTCATTCTGTGACTGGTGTTCATGAGGCTTTCTGTGACTGTCAATGTCTTCATTTTTCTTGTTATAACAGCAACCTCACTCTGTATATATGCATATAGAACAGTTCTTTAAGGCAATGAGAAAATGTTGTGAAGGGTCTTTTTAAAAATCAAATAAGCAGCTGCAAATGGAGAAATAACCATTCCGACTCTGTTTGGGAAACAGCTCTGATCACTCAGGGTATTCAGCAACTGCACAGGGAACTTATTTAGAACAGCTCTGAATATACCATGAAAACCAGCCCTAAGCTAATTCGTCTGATTGTACTCTTGGCAGCTCTTTTTGGATTCCTAACACTTTGCAGCTGTAAAAATAAAACAAAAACACCCTTGAAATAAGTTAGGTGCATATATGAAAAGAACAGCTGGGCTATTCCCCTGGATCTTCTGTAGCTATAGGACTCTGTTTCTCAATGGTATTTTGTGGAGGGGAAAGACCATAGCTATCTGTGAAAAAAAGCAAGAATTTCAGAGATGATTCATTTACAGTCCTCTTTTTTCCCCATGTACTTTTTCTCCTCCATGTCTCTGGCACCATTTTTACTGAGTTCCATAGAAACTGCTGTTAGAAACATCAGTTTTGGCTGAGTCCACATAAAACCAAGTAGAGATCAAGCAATTTTGTTTTTGTAGGCTCAGAATATCAGGGAATCTGGGTGACTCGGGGCATGAAGTCCTTTATTTAGTATAGGGATTCTTTCATTTCATTTCTTTTTTTGGATAACTTTTTATGTTATCATAGTCTTTGTAGGAATTCTTTTAGAAATTATGGGAGGCAAATTACATTGTTGATTTTTAATGTAATGGAGCTAAAATGGCTTCCTGGAAAGCTGCCAACTCATCTCTGGTTCACCTACTGGTACTTTTAGAATCGAACACTTGCATATTTCTTATTTGCAGTTTCCTTAACTATGCTGCACATGAGTATTTTGCCATAGGTAAAACCTTCAGTAAGCTCCAGGAGGACACAGCCTACATCTTTGCTGCAACACATAGCAAGCACCCTTCTACATCGCTCATCACACAAACTTGAACATGCCATTAAAATTCTCCCACGGTTCCATTTTACCTTCTCTGTAACTCTCCTAAAAAGCAGTTGATTCTTATTGCTTATTTCACCTTCTCTCTATTCTTATTCCAATGCACGCTATTCTATTAACCTTCTTTGCCACACTTGTTTTGGGAACACTCCAAATTTGCTTACTCTTCTCTGCTTTTACAAAAACCTTCCCTGACTCTTGGATATGCTTTCCGATCTGCCTCTTGGCTGCCTGTGATGGTCTATTTGTTTCTACTTGTCCTTCCTGTAGACTGTGATTTTCCTTTTGAAGTATTCTTCAGCTTCCGTAGGGCAGGCTGATCAGTGGGTCCCCTTCCCAGCTATTCCCAAGACAGCATCAATTAGTTCATCACATAATGGATCCCATTGCCTTTCAGTGAAAAGGATACTCCCTGGGACCAAGGTCATATGTTATCACTGCTGTATTCAGAAATGTTATGTAGACATTGCCCATCAGGACATCAGCCCTGCTGTCATCAGCCCTTGTCTGGGAAAGGTGTGGTTATCAATGCATACCCAGGTTATCTGCCCTGGTGCATAGGGTAGTGCAGTCTCCCTGGGGTCGATCACCGTATATTCCTTCCCCATTTACTGAATGATTCAGAGAATGAACTGATAGAAGAATGAATGAGTACATGAATGATTATCTTTTCAACAGGAGTTCACGAAATAATATTTTAACTCATGTCTTGGTGAAAAGGACGCCTTGCTAACTTTCAAATGTTACATCACACTGAGAGGTCACTCACCATAGAAACCTGGAAGTATAGTTGTTTTGACTTTTTTTCCAGATCCTGTTTAACATGGATCTTTCTAAGCTACAGGCAAATCTCATTCATTTGTGGGTGGATTCTCTGAATTATGATTTATTCACAAAACCATGTTTTAAAGTTCTTATTAAGAATTAGCACCCACTCTAAATTAATTAAGCGTTCACAGTATGGCTTCATTACATGGTTTGAAGTGTTGTGAATTCCCAGAGCACCAGACACATCCATATTCAAATATAAGTGCAAAAATAAAAACCACACACATTACAGAGCTAAATATAAAGGCCTTTTGGATCATACCCTCCTAATCATCCCTTGTGTGAGTAGATTCCTGCCTACTTTCCAAAGTGGCTTCATGTGAATTTTGGGATGAGAAAACAGCAACAGGAGAAATGTTTTTCTCAGTGAAAAACAACTGGACAATGACAGAGAAAGACCCAGACCCACTGTCCCTGGACCAGGGGTGGCCTCATGTCACCTATCCATTTTATTTTTGGTTATACTTCATTGTGACTGTATCTGTATTTCCATTAGTGCTAAATGCATAGTACCAAGAAATGTATTTCCTTTGTTTGCACTTGTTTTTATTATTTCCTTAACATTAAACTGAGCCCAGAGTTATAGGGTGAATATCCTTTGTCTCAGAGGCATTTAGATTTGTGTTATTACAACATTATTAATCTTTCGATTATATGAGTCCATTTCTTTTGTGAATAAATTTACAGTGTTTTAATTGGCACTAGCGTGTGTGGTAGATAGTGACACAGTTATAAGCAGATGCAAGTAGAAATTGCGATGCCAGTCCTAGGTGATGACAAGCCTATCACAATACAGGCAAGACTCTGAAATAAAATTTTTATGTGAAATTATCTGGCTATCTCATAAAATTCAGCAAAAGACATTTCTTCACTCTGCTTTCTAACACCTTGTCTGGGAAAGGCGTGGTTATCGATATCCCTGAAGCCCAAGTTCCAGCTTGGACATTTTTACTAAGAAGGAGCTTGTTTCCAGGGACTTAGCTTAATGTCCTTTATCTGAGTCGTGCCCCAGGCTCTCTTCATAGATCTTCCGGATATCCGGAGGAAATTATTTCTTTTTTTCCTTTGGGTTTACATTCTCTGCATGGTTGTTGAAGGTGTGCTGTGCTTTCTTTTCTTCTCTTTAAATAACTAAGCTTCCTAAACTTAATTTTTTCTGACATTAGCCTATGATCAATGTGCTGACACCAAATGATTTTATGTAGATTTTGCGATACCCGGCAAATTCCGGTAAGTTCTTTTTTGCTGACCTCGGTAAAAAAGAGCTTATCTGTGAGAACATTAAAGAGTGCCTAACTTCAGCCTGGTCACTGCTGTTCTAAACAACTGCATGCTCTCCTGTATTGTGATACGCACTGGGGGCTGCTGTGTTTGAAGCATTCAGAGGATTCCGGCTCACATAATTCATTTTACTCCACAAGACCCCTGTGCCCAGATGATGGCTTATTTTTCTAGAGCTGGTGTAGACTGAGTTCATTACTGGCGCCTAATTTGAATTCTAACCCAAATACTTATGAAATATTCGAAGCTCTTCTAGGCCTCGCCTTGCATGATGGGGTTTATTGATGCCTCACGCTGGGGTTTTCTTCATTGACTGTCCCATGCACTATTATGGAAATGTCAAGGCAGGGTGTGTGCAGTGGTTACAAATGGAAAGATAACTCTCTGCGTATTCAGTGATAGCTTGCCTGCCTTGATTTGTTCCTTGGATTTTCTATCTCACCAGGCTTCTGGATGGCTTCTGTCTCATAGAATGATATGGTCATTGGAAATTTGGATTTAAGAGACCCAAATATATTCTCATTGGCTTAGTCATAATGGATATGGAATAGCTGATCACAGACTTTGTTCATGGCTACATTGTATTTTCTCACTATTCACAATCAATATATATCCTGGAAAAGACAACCTGAGACCAAGAATAAGAAACACTTTCCAAGTGAAGACTTGCGTATCATTGCGGATCAGTGCACTTGTATTCCCTTGACAAGTCTTGTGGCCTGATTTGAAAGCCAACTGTACAATCTGGCAGCTGAAGACAAGCTTGTCTTGGCTAAGAGAAGAAATGAGTTCTTCAAAAACTGATGCCCCCCTCCTTTGTGTCTTCATAGAACTTGCTAGCTCTCCATAATACTTACAGTACCTGTAATGGTTGATTCATTGTGTCTCTTGAGAAGTTTAGAAGATTAAGTGACTCAGCAGTCCTACATCTTGGGGTGTAGAGGACATGCCCTAGAGTGGCTGTTTATGGTCTAGGATGTTGTGATGGTGGGTTCACCATCTCAACTTGAGAAATTTAGAAGTTTAATTAAGTGACTCAGCAGGGGGCCAAGTCCTCACTTTGTAAACAGGTTCATCCTGTGAAGAGGAGGGTGTGGACATAGTGTGAGTGCTACAACTGCCCTAGAGCAGGTAGCCTGCATGCAATATAAAGGAGGAAAAGAGGCTTGCTCTCCCCCTTTTTGTTCTTGTTGCTTTTGCTTTCTTCAGCAACCATGAACTATTGTCCCTGTGCCAGGCCACCCTGCTTTGGAGCCAGATGATTACCGACTGAAATCTCCACAAACTGTGAGCTAAATAAACCTTTCCTTTCTTAACTTTGTGTATTAGGTATTTTGTCTCAGTGATGAGAGACAAGTAACCAACACAGTTACTCCTCCTTGAAGTCAAAGACTGCAACATATTTACTTGTATAGCTTTCAAAGCCACTACAAAACTGTGTCCCTTGTTCTAGAGCTACGAATTGAACATAAATGAATGGATTTATCTACCATGAACCTTGGTATTTCAAGTAACTGTACTACTGTAAATTACAAATTAATCTTTCCAAATGGCAGTTCAAAAATTGATTCATAGTTCACAACTAGACAAAATTCAAGTACTTGAGTATGGCCTTCAAGGCTCCCCTGGCCTGAACCTAGCCCAGTGCCCCTGAATCATGGCCAAGGAAGCCCTGTACAGACAACACAAGCCACCAAACTTACTGCTGTGTCTCCCTAAGTTATCTCTTTTTTTAAAAAATTAATTTTATTGCTACATTTTTGATATGACCAATGATCACATTCATTGTAGGGAATTTGTACCTGTACATGATATATCTTGGTTCTTCTTTTGTCCCATTCCCCTCCCCTTCTTTCAGGCCTTCTTCCCCCTATTTACAAAAGCACTGTTTCCCTTTTTTCTTTCTATTTTCTTTTTCCCTCTTTCCTTTCCATCTCCCTCTCTCTGGCTCCCCTTCCCACTTGAACATTTTCTTTCTATTTCACAAGATATATTATGGATTTGGTCCTTGTTTGCACTTCTGTTTTTTCACACCAGTGAAACAATGTGATATTTACACACATATGTCTGATTTATTTCACTTGAAACTACAGTTTATCTAGAAATGTCTCAAGTTTATCCTTCTTTATGGTTGAGTATACCCCATTGTATAAAAAAACCACATCTTCTTTATCCATTCATCAGTTGATGGGCACATGGGCTTTTTCCAAGATTTAGCTATTATAAACTGTGCTGCTGTAAACATGGGTGTCTATATATTGCTGTGGTATAATTTTTAATTCTTTCAGGAAGACATGCAGAGGAGTAGCTGGGTCAAATGGAACCTCTAGCTTTAGTTTTTTGAGGAATCTCCACAATGATTTTCATAGTGGTTGCACCAGTCTATACTCCTCCTAAGAGTGGAGAAGTGTTCCTTTTTCCCCACAGCCTCACTAGCATTTGTTATTGGTTGATTTCTTGATAAGAGCCATTCTTTCTGGAGTGAGATGGAATCTCAGTGTTGTTTTAATTTGCATCTCTCAAATGACCAGTGATGTTGAACATTTTCATATATTTACTTGTTATTTCAACTTCTTCATCTGAGAAGTGTCTACCCATTCAGATGCCTGTTTTTGGATTAGGTCTTTAAATTTGGGGTCCTGAGTTTTTTGAGTCTTTATATATTCTAGTTATTACTCCTTTGTCTGACACACAGCTGGAAAAAATGTTTTCTCACACTGTGGGTTGCCTCTTCACACTGTTGGTCGTGTCTTTTGCTATGCAAAAGTTTTTTTGAATAAGATGAGATCCCAGCTGTTGACTCTTTGTAATAGTTCTCATGTGATTGGGATTTTGTTCATAAAGTCTGCCTATCCCTGTATCTTCAAGAGTTTTACCTCTTCTACCTTCCAGCAGATTTAGTGTTTCTGTTTTAATATTTAGATCTCTGATCTATTTTGGTTTTGGTTTAATGCATGGTGAGAGACATGGGTATAGTTTTAATCTTCAGCATGTGGAAAACCAATTTTCTTAACACCACTTATTAAACAGGTTATCTTTCTTTCCGTGAAGGTGTTTGGCAGCTTTGTCAAAAATAAGGTGGCTGAATGTATTTGGAGTACGAAACTTCTAATCTGTTCCATTGATCCTTGGGTCTGCTTTTTGCCCATACCATACTGTTTTTATCATGATAGCTTTGTAGTATAATTTCAAGTCAGGGATTATTATGCCCCTTGTCTTATCTTTGTTGCCCATAACTTTTTGCTATTCTAGCTCTCTTCTGGTTTCAAATTAATTATGGATGGGAAGTTGCTTTCCATTTGGCCCAGCACCCAGTCTTTTGGTATAGGACTATGATAATGATTATGGCCCCAGACCATCATAGTGTTGTTCTACAAGGGAGAACAGCTGATTACAACAGGTGTGACATGCTGGCTAAAGTAGTAGCATGAAACAGTAGCATGAAACACAACTTAGAAACTGACAACCTGTGGTAACTATTAATTTGGTACCTTTAACCATAGGAGCAAGAGCTACACACAAAAATTCTCAATAAGATACTGGTGAACAGCAATTTCACATTCATAAGTAATTGGGAAGGTAAGATCTTGGGACAGACTCAAAGGCCAAGAGCCAGCTAGACCTAGAAGACATCTCTGAGGAACAGTCATTTCCTAGGGAGGCCTTCATTCTACTGACAAAACTATCTACCATAAGTAATTTACAAGCATTAACATAGAGAACAAATTAAAATTAAAAAAACAAACAAACAGAAAATGACAAGACACAGAAGAAAAATGCAACATCTGACTTCCAACACACCCAGAACAAGTCCAGCGGACAGTGAGGTAGAAGAAATCAGAAGCCACCCACCTAAATTTTCTGAAATAGTAGCAGCAGACCAAAAAAAAAAAAAAAAAAAGCAGATGAGTAAGGCTATAGAGAAAATCAGATCAGAAATAATCTGTCAGGTAAAGAAAAGAAATGATTATAATGAAGGACTTGCTCAGTAAATCTAGAGTATACACAGACAAAAAAAAATAGAGGTGCTTAAGAAAATCATGGAAATTATGAATGCCCAACATAGGAAACAAATGGAATTCATGAAACAGATTTAAAGAGATGTCCAGGAGATTAAAAATTCTATTAAAAGTATATTCAACCTAATGAACCAAGAGCACAGAACATCAGACCTAGAAGACAAGGTTGCTGTTAGTGATCACAAAAAGAAAGACTTCTTAAAAATAGCAAGAGACCACAAAAAATTAATCCTACAGCTGCAAGATAATCCAAGTTATCTTACCCTCCAGTATTCTGTTTTTCTTTATCTGAACACTCATTCCTCCTCTGCACATCTAAATCAATTTCCCTGTTAGATGTCTCTCCATGAAGCTGTGTTCTCCCTGTACCCACCTCCCTTGCTAACTGAAATGTGATTCACTTTTTCAGCACTCTCACAGCATTTATGTCATATTCTACCTAGTATTG
Source organism: Cuniculus paca (assembly GCA_004365215.1). Classification (NCBI taxonomy): domain Eukaryota; kingdom Metazoa; phylum Chordata; class Mammalia; order Rodentia; family Cuniculidae; genus Cuniculus; species Cuniculus paca. Next base: position 11,987 of record RJWT010007390.1, on the reverse strand, counting down.
TGATGGTTTCTGTAGATGTCTACACTTTTTTCAGGGTAGTGACTTATCTTACTTATTGTTTACTCCCCAAAGTACCAGGCTCTGATGCACAGTAGATGCTTAAAAATTATTCATTGAGTGCTTAATAGAATGCTTTTCTAGGAATTAAAAATATCTAGATTCACTGCCCCATCTTAGCAAGAAGGAATAGGCAGTTGTATAGTATAATCATTATATTGTAGTCAGGGGTTGCAAGGAAAAGAATTACATACAGGACACAGAATTTATAATATTATATTATGATGGTCTCCCAGAGTTAAATACAAGAAACTGCAGGGAATCTGTCCACAACACTAAAGACCTAGAAAATCCAGCCGAGGGCCTAGATACCATAGCAATGTCCTGCATGAGTCCATCTGAAGACCTAGAGCCCAAGATAATGCCTCATGCAAGTCTATTCCATGGATCTGTACTGGGAAGGCCAAAAGGTCAGCGGTGGAAGTTAAAAAGTCTATGCCAGTGGGGTGAAGGATCTGTGTCAGTAAGTTGAGGGTTCTACACTAGAGACAGGAAAAAACACTCAAAAAATAAGGACCAGGGCTCTCCTGAAAAGTACCACAGTGATTCTCAGCGACAATGAGGTCCCAAGCTCCTCCAAAGATAAGAACAGCTGAGTTCATATCGGGAAGCGAGCGTGACAAGCTTCTTCTGGAGATTACACAGCACACATCTTCCTCTCTGGAGCCAGGAAGTGATGCTCAAAGTAAGAACTAAAGCTCCCCCAAGGTGAACCACAGCTATCCTTAGCGACAAGGTCCCAAGCCCCTCCAATGACAACGGCTGAGTTCACATCAGGGAAGCCAGCATGACAAGCTCCTCCAGGAGAACCAACAGCTCCAAAAATAACATTTAGGAGAACCCAAGATGCTATACATTTCCTCTCCACATCTCCTTTTTATGCTGGCAACAGTCCTCAGGTGGACCATCTACACTCAACACCACATTGATTCATTTCAGCTGGTGTTCAGTTGACCACCTGTTTTTAATCCACAACACATTAGTAGCATCAGCTGAATCACAGACTCAATTCACAGCCCATATTGGCCTCTTCCTACCCAGTAACCTTGAGCAACTCCCTTGACCTCTGTCTACCTCCATGTTCTTATCGGTGGAGTAGCTACTTGCATCTAGCTTCATAGAGTGTAGAACTTAATAAGTAACATATATAAAGCACTTAAGGTCATACCTGGTATGCAGCAAGCAGTATAAAAGCATTAGCTCAACGACTCATAGTACTTTTCTCAGATTTCACTTACTAATTTCTGATAGCTCTTTTCCTGTCATCTCACATTTTCCTTCCACATTCTTTCCTTTCATCTCTCTCTCCCTGGCTTGATCCTGAATTATCTAGCGTTGAAGGGCTTGGCCCCCTACCTGTTCTAATTTATACTAAGTCAATTTCTAGTTTTCCTGTACTTGATATCACATATATCTACGTTTACATTTACTATGCATAGGATAATGTACCCATACATAGTACAAAGTGGTAATAACATGGATTTTTCATTGGGGTGGCAGGGAGACATGGTGGAAGTAATACAGTATTGTGGTAGAAACAGTATTATAAAAGGAGTTTGTGTGTGTGTTTGTGTACATGCAAGTAAGGAAGAATGAATTAGGACAAAAATTCAGGTTGGGTAAAAAGTTCATTTTTTCATATAGAAAATTTCTTCAGGAATTGCAAATATCCAACACCATTCCAAGGTCTCTTCAAAAGTGGTACAGTGAGGGCTGAGGGGTGGCTGAGTGGTAGAACACTTGCCTAGCATATGCAAGGCCCTGAGTTTGGTCCCCTGCACCAGAAAAAAATAAAAATAAAATAAATGGGACACTTCCAGGCAGAATTTTATTTATGTGTGCATTTTATTATGAAAATCAACACTTTAACATGTACTTAATATAACTGTATTGTTACTAATTATTCTGTTTACTTTTTCATTAGTGCATGTTTGCTGTACATAACATTTACATTCCTTGTGGGGAGTTGGTACATGTATACACCTAGCACATTACTGGCTTTTGTTTTTCACATTTTCTTTTCCTCCCCTCCCTTCCCTTATTTGAGAAAGATCTGTCTTCCTCCTTATCTTTTTCTTTTGTTTTGCTCTTTATTTATATTTTGAGTTTTTCACATAAGAGACACCAAGCTCGTGTGTTTAATTATTTTTAATGAAAATTACATGATGAGGTGCTTCAGTGTTCGCCTCTAGGGAACAAACATTCATTTTGGGCGTAGACGCGGCTTCTCACTAATGGCCACGTCTGCGATGCATTTCCACATTCTCCTGCTGGCTCCTTCGCCGCCCAGGTAACAGGCAGTGGGCAGCCTGTTCCACCAGGCACTGCCCTCTCTGTGCTGAATTCCTGTGCGATGATTTAACAGGAGGTGCATGGCTCTATGTCTTTGCACCTTATTTCAAGTTAACCTGTTGCTAACGTTTTCCAGTGAAATTTTTAAAAGAAACTTATGGGACTAGCAAATGTGACGGGATTCTGTCCTTCTGAATTGAGTCCTTTCTTCAGCTGAATGCATCACAGGACAGTCCGTGTGAGCAGCACAAGCCACACGCCAGTTTCAGTTGCTATATTAAACTGTGTAAACAGTTCCAACCATCCCTTGGCCACTTAGGAAGCCAGAAAGCTGCTGTCTGCACATTCTCCACCGACCCCACGTCCCACAAATAGAATACAATGGTTTGGAGTGGGTCGAGGTAAGCGGTGCAGCTTTGCACCCCGGACAGCTCTTAGTTCCTCCAACAGATAGCCACGCAGGGGCTTCTGCCCACAAAGGGACGCCCATTTCCGCTTTACTTCTCCACTTCCCCCTGCCCGGGATGGAGGTGAATCTACACACTATTTTAACCAGAAAAGTATCAGGTGAAAGCACTCCCTGCTATTGTTTTTTTTTTTCTTTTTGTGACAAGGTCTCACCGTGCAGTTTAGGCTGGCCTTGAGCTCACTTTGTAGCCCAGGCTGGTCTCGAACTCGCAATGATCCTCTTGCCTCAGCCTCCCAAGTGCTGGGATTACAGGCGTGTGCCACCACACCTGGCTATTCTCTGCTGTTTTATTTGCTATACTATTTCAAAAGACAAAGTAGCCACGAACACCTATTTAACAATCCCATGACATACTTTACAGATAAATGGGATATTCAATTCATTGTCACTGGGCCAAAGATTATTTGATTGCTTTTTTAACAATTTTTGGAGGAGAGCTGAGGCTGCTTCTCCGTCACCCTGCAAGGTTATTATTATTTATTTTTTGCTAGGTTTACTGGTTTATACCATCACTTCAGACTAGATTCAATATTTTTGGGTGTCTGGTCATTTTAATTTCTTATCATCTATAGATTCATTAGAGAGTAGGAAAAGGAAACATTACCTCAGGAATAAAATTTTTAGATGCCAACAGCTTTTCACTTTTATCACAGCCATTACATGGGTTATCAGTGGTAGCATTTAAAGTATTAATAACATCTGAAGATGATTCTCTTTTTCTTTTTCTTTTTTCTTTTTGGCACCGGGGATTGAACTCATGACCTCACGCTTGCCAGACAGGTGCTTAGGCCACTGAGCTAAATCCCCAGCCCTTGTCTTTTTGAGACAGGGTCTCACTATGCGGTTCAGGCTGGCCTTGAACTCACTTTGTAGCCCAGGCTGGTCTCGAACTCGCAACGATCATCCTGTCTCAGCCTTGTGAGTGCTAGGATTACAGGTGTGAGCCACCATGCCCAGCTTGAATATGATTTTCTAATGTCTAAGATTGGCTATTTCTTCTTCTGGCTCAACAGCCTCATCAATAGAATCATCATCAATGTTGTCAAGCAATTTTTATCAAAAGGTAGAACTGGAAATGCCATTCTTCTGAGTCCTGTGCCCTTGAATTTGTACCTATGTCTACTAGAATGGGCAACAAAAACACTGGAGTGTACAGGAGTAAATTTTCTGGTATCCAGAAGTCTTCAAATTTGGAATATTCAGCTTAATAAAATACCTCAGTGATGTTGGGGTATTCAGTCAGTACCTCAGGCATATTTAACTTTCCCTTCTTGCTTAATCTGCCATGGATGTTAGCGGCACACATCTACACAGGACCGCTGGTAGCTACTGTGAATAGAATCAGGAGTAGAGGAGGGACCCAGACACTGATCAGTCACTGATTAAATACACTTTCTTAAGGAACTGAATGGAAGGACCTGCAGTGACAGGGTAGGGTTCAATTCTGACAGTTGGTGAAAGTTTGGGGCCAGGATCAGTGCCATAGCAACTCTGTGCTCCAGGTAAATAAAAGTGGAAAACCTTTGTAGAAAAATCCCAGGGGCACAGGTGAATGACAGTAAAACCTAGAAGAAGAGGAAGAAAGAGATGTCCCAGGAAAATCTGATGAACTTCATGAAGTTTTGGTTTTTTCTTTTTTTTAAAATTTTACGGTGGCCTTTTACTTATTGCCTTTATTCAGTGAGGTATTTTTTGCGTGCTAGTTTTTATAGTGGTGATGTCTAAAGGAGTTCTTCAAAATGAACTCTTCTGAGGCGAAGACAATAGCTGAGACAAGACAATCTTTGGAAGATTAAAATATATTCACAGCCATTACAAGGGAAACTTCCTGGATTGTGATTTGATTTGATTTGATGTGCTCAACAAAGTCCACCAGGATCTTGCCACAGCTAAGGTTTTTGGATGCCCAAAAGAAAGTGGTGGAGGAGATTAAGTGCTGGTATATGCAGGATGAAAGGAACTATGGGTACCATCCTAAAACAAGGAACCTTCTATTGGACCAGTTGGTATTTTAAAAGAAAAGTCTCCTCCCCTCTGTACATGGAAAGAACAGTGGGCAACATCTTGACCTCCAGTTGGTAGTTCTTTAGCAAGGCAGATGAATAGTAATGGAGGCAGTGCTGGAAGAAGGGATGGTGGGCTGTAGCTGGAGGGCTCACTCCTTGATTCCCAGCACTCTGCATGGATTCCCCCAAGTGGACCGTGGCAGAGCTCAGTGGTGACCCCTGACCCTCAACAGTCCCTGCTCTAATAAACAACTCCTGAGAAAGTGCTGGCTAAATTGTCAGAATCATCTGTCAAACACATATTCATATATGCACAGTCCTTTTGCTGGAAAATATGTGCAATGATACAAATAGCTTGTGGCAAATGTGCAGCTCCTTTCTCAAGGCTGGCAATTTTGGTCAAAACTATGTTACTGAATCCAGTGTGAGTGGTTATGTAATGAAAAACCAAATATAATTTGGCCATGCAGATGGAAGCCAAAGGGCAGAAGAAAGGTTAGGGTGAGGATTTCCTGTATGAATCGTAGTTTTCTTTGCATTTCAAATTGCAATCTTCAGGCCACGCTGATATTCTTTCTGTATATGTAATTTTAAAGTACCTATTTGCTTCATGTGTATCTATAGTAAATTAACAAAAAGAGCTTCTTCACTGGTGTCTAAGTTAATAGGAAACTTTCACATATGCACTAAAAGTATACAGTTTGACCTATTTTTACTTTCACTTAGTTGTATAAAGTGAAATGTATTCACTTTGGTTATATAAAGGTACATTAGATAGGCTGTAATGGGTCATTTTTCCTTACTTTTGATTTCTTCTGTAAACATGTCATTATTTGTAAATAGACATAGTAAAATAATTAGATTAGTTGTAACAATTACCAAATTTTGATCCTTGTCAGATACTGTGGGCAGCTAGACAACCAAGAAAAAGACTTCATTTCTCAGATTCTTTTGCAGCTAGATGTGGCCTAGTTCTGGCCAATGAGAGATGAGAGGAAAAGGCAGCTCAAACTTCTACGCAGCAATCCCAAGGAAGGGGCTTTGCCTTCCTCCATCCTATTAGATGATGGAGGACCTAACATGTCAGGGCAACTCTCCACAGGGAAAAATCCTCCTTCATCCTTGTCTTGGTTACTTTTCTCTCATTGTTGAGACAAAATACCTGACACCCAAAGTGAAGGAAGGAAAGGTTTGTTTGTCTTACAGTTTTTGGAGGTTTCAGTCCATACTCAGCTGGCTCCAAGGCAGGGTGGTGTGGCTGAGGGGCAGTCGTTTATGGTGGCCACCAGAGACAAGAGCAAAAGGGCAAAAGGGAGAAAGCACGCTTCCTTCCCTCCTCTAAATCTTATGCCAGCTCCAACCCTGGGAGGACGCAGCACTCACATTGCCAATCCCAGCGTTAGACAATGAACCAATCACAAACACCACCTCCATGATTGGTGAGGCATTGGGGGGGCCATGCGAACACAAACCATAACAATCCTATTGATTACAAATGGAGATTACAATCCAGTCTCCTAAACACTGGCCAATTTAGCCAAATAGTAATGAAGTGAAAAAACAAGACCCAAGTTCAATGGCACAGACTAATTTGCCTATGTTGCAACCTCTCCAAACTGAACATCTTTCAATGAAGTTTGAGGACCAAACTTAGTTATCTTAAAAGAAGAATTGGACAATCAGCCCTCCAAGGCCAGAGTGATGACAAAGATGGAGATGGAGATGGAGACAGAGATGTAGACGCAGATGGCTTTCCTCTTGGGGATTTTGCTCCTTACTTATTGTTTATGTAAAAACAAAGCTAAACATGTGTAAGCATTTGGTATGTTTCTAAACATTCTTACAGTGACTAAGTATGGAGAAGCTGAAGCATTTGCTTTACTTGGATGAAAGAGAGTGCAGTGTTCACATGAAAGTTTAAAACAAAGCCTGGAGATGACATCACCCAGGTGCCTACCCCTTTCTTGGTTTTGTTCTGGGTGCAGTCAAGCATGAGGCGTTACAGTGGCAAACTGCCCACCTCATGTCTGTCTGGCAATAAAATAATACTACCTTTTGCCAGCGAGGGGATGGTTCCTCATATAGTACAGGAACTTCTCTTGTTGAAATAATACTGGAAACCTGGCCTTAAAATAATAATAACAAAGAATTGCGCTTTTCTCTCCTGACATGCAATATCTTGAAATCTGCAGGGGATTTTCCTACCTGCTGGGGGTTATTGAGTGTGGAAAAACAGCTGTTAGCAGTTTCAATAGTGGATTATTTTACAAAAATTTTCATGAAAAAAGATTCACATGCATTGTCTCACATTTATTTTTTTTCTTTTTCTTCAGGAGGCATCTAAGCATGAATACACATTTTGTTCCACCTTCCCCCATTGCTCAAAATATCCTAAAGGGAACAAATACAATGGGGGAATAAAGTAAGAGGCTATGAGTTTTCAGAGATTGGCATATAAAATTGTCTTCTTTTTTTGTACTGTGAGCTCAATCAAACACTTATTTTCTGTAGGAAAAGAAACTCAAACCCAGAAACACACCTATCTACAAGAAAACCTTTTATCAATTGCTTTCACAGAAAAATCTTTGAGAGTTAGTTTTCTTGTTCTGCTTTGGAATTAGATCCATGACAAACTCCAGAGCAATCTATATATGGTAACAAAACATGATTGTGTGTGTGTGTGTGTGTGTGTGTTTTCACACACATTTTGGTCAATGTATGCTCTTGCAAAAATAATCATCCAAGATACTCATACATTTTAAAAGTATTTGGATAATATAAGCAAAATATATTTTTTCCCAAAATTTCTTCATAGCAAGTGTACATATTTATTGTGTTACTGCTAGTTTGAAAATCAGAACATCGATTATTTGTTTTTGAGGGACTATTTTGAGATTCTAAAGTGTTCATTAGAGGTTCCTGTCTTGGGGAGAGTCCCTGTCCAAAGCCTATTGTTGAATAAACCCCTGAGACAACACGTAAACATAGGCCTATCCAATTAAGAATGACTTTCCATTTTGGTGCCACACAACAACATGAAAAACCAAGACCAAAATCAACAAATGAAGAGCATTCCCCGCCCCGCAGGACTACTGGTTGCCTACCACTGTGGTGATGAAATTTACTCACTGATTACAGGCTCAAGACTACAGTGTTTCCCATATTCTAACAGACATTGCTGAGCACTGGCCATGCCGCTGAGGACTGACTAGACGCCTAGGTCTGAGTAAGTCTGATCCTGTGGGAATATTCAGGGCCTCAACAGTAGCTCTCATAGCTTCTCTTAAAAATCAGCCTTTTCCTGACATAGTTGTTTGTGAGGATCACTGTTAGAGAAGCTGTTTGAGTTTGTCAGCTGTCTGTCACTGTAACAAATAACCGAGATAGTTGACCTGTGAAGTAAAAAGGTGGTTTTGTCTCAGTTTGGGATATTTTAGTGCATGGTCAGTTGGTCTTGTTGGTTTTCAGCCTATGGCAGGGTGAACAGGATGTGGAAAAGCAAAACTGCTCATCTCATGACCCTGGAAGCGAAACGAGAGGAAGAGGAAGTAAGCAGGGCCCCACAATCCCTTCTGAGGGCAAATCCACAATGACAAAACCTTCTACAGGGCTCTGCTTTTTCAAGTTTCTGGCATCTCCAAATAGCACCACCCTGAGGCTAATCTTTTAACATACAGGCCTCTAAGGGGCATTCCAGCTCCAAACTACAAACTACTCTCAACCCTTAGCTCTCAAATAGGTTCTCTCTCTCCAGCTTTCCTTCTCTCAATTACGACACGTGAGAGCCAGTGAAGGGCAAATAATTCCAAGAAAGATGGTCGCGGGCCTTAGTGTTTCAGAGGAAAATAGATGTGACAGCTAGTAGAGAGAAAAGTCTTGTAGGAATGGGGTCCCAGGGAAGGGAGCAGCCGGGATGGAAATGAAGAATGAAGGTACACTTATTGGAGACCAGACACCAAGGACCTACCTTGGCAAAAGCCCAACTCCTAATTCACGAGCACAGAATTTCTTTCTTGATGCACCGATTTCCTGAAAACCCATGATTTACCCAAGTGGAAGTAGATGGTTTACGCTTTCTCTGAGATGCTTCTCCTACCCCAAATAGAGAGTTTCTGTGGCAGGTGACCCTCATCTTCCCCTCCCTACCCCTCTGCCTTTGCTTTTTGAACTTATTAGTTTTTATCATCCTATTTTAAGTTGTCACATGAGTGAGAGACACAGAAATCTGCCTAGTTGATGGGAGATGTGAGGGGCTTCCTTGCTTCTCCCACCCTGCTTGGAAGCTGATGTCCCACACTGAGGATCCCTGAGTTTCACCACGGGGTCCAACCTCCATGAGCATGGCAGATCAGTCCCAGCTGACTTGGGGTATGCTTAACCCTTGCGAGGCAGACAGACAATAGTCAACAATGATTTTAAAAGTGAGGGCCCCTGCTAAAATTGATTGATGATTCCTGTTTTCAATTTCCAATGCCTCTTTGTGCATGGATTTTAAAAACCCACTCCAAAACGCAGGATGTAGTAAAAGAGAAAGGGGAGAGAAAGAGAGAGGGAAAGGTAAAAAGTAGGGTTACTTCTCTTCTGTCCTGAAAAATCCTAAGAGAAAGCCCTGAAGGTTCTCCTTGTGTAGGACAGGATCCCTCCTGGTTGGACGGAAAAGCACCTCGTAAAGCGAGTCCCTCATGAAACTGCTGTTTGCGAAAAGGTGAGGACTACTGCTGTGTTTACATCAAAGGCCCACGGGGGTTACAGGCCATGCTCAGACAATTACAAATCTCTTATTTCTGCAATCCTCCAGGGCAATCATTCTTCATCTTTTCTATCTCTTTAAATCATCTATTCTCATTGATCCAGATCACCTATGACACAAGAGGGGAAGGGCGGGGGGGGGGGGGAATTGGTGCCCCAGGGCAAAGTCACAAGGAAGGACAGCTGGAGGCCCTGGAGTGGGGCAGAGGAGGAGACACTGAGCAAGAAGCGCAAGCAGAAAGAGCTCGCTTCCTGCCCAGCATTCCTCTCCTCTCGGAGAAGCAAAAGCAGGCTGCAAGGATGCGCAGATCCTCTGACCCGGCCCATTCACATCTTCGTGAGCAAAGGCTCACCATGGCGTTAATATGTGCAGTCTCCCTGGCGCACTGGGTAGCAAGTCATTCCTGCCTCAGATCACTGTCTCAGGAAAGGCCCTAGCAGTCAAGCCCTTGGAGGAGTGCAAGAAAGCAGTCATGCAGCAGTGTATTTCAGTCCCTGAACCCAGCTCATCTACTTGGGTAGGGAAATTTGCTTATGTGTCACCAATATACAGCTGAAGATGAGTGGGAGAGCAGAGGCTTCTTTGCATCATCGAAAAGCTTGAGACTATGGTAGTCTCTCTCTCTCTCTCTCTCCCTAATTAGGTTTAGGAGCGATCACACCCCTGAATCTTTTGGGTCTGACTTGGTATTAACTCGTTTATAATTAGGCATAAACTACAGCAAGCTTTCTATTTGTCTATGATTTACACACGGTATCAGGCATCTTTAGGAAAGTAAACCCTTTATATTTCTTTTATCGGCAGAAACCTCATTAATTCTTGTGTTTTTTTTTTTTCCCTGATAAGGCTCAAATTATTACCAAGGTAATCTCAGAGTAAGTTTCAATCAGCAGCCTCACACAGGGGAATGGCGGGCAGGCAAGTGGAAACACGGGACCCGGCCACCTGCTCCTAAAGCCTTCTGCTCAGCCCCGGGTACAATTCGCAGTCTCCCGGGGAGATGAGGATTAGCTGGAGCATGTTAATTCAGGACGGAATAAAATGGCTTACGTCCTTACACAGTTCCCTCCATACCCGGATACAGTCACATTCGCCATGCAGCGGTCTTTGTCAGTGAGGAGACAAAATGCACAAAACTGTCATGAAATTACACACCCAAGCCAGTTTGTATCAGTGGCAATAGACTTATGATAGATCCCAGGCAGCAGCTGAGCACGTAATTTATATCTGTCCCACGCTCCTCGGCTCTCCTTGATAGAAGTCAGGAGAAGGTATATCTGTATTCTGCTGTCCTCTGTCCAGGGTGTTTAAGATGCTCAGAGGCCAAATGAAGCTGCTTTGTTTGTTATCTCCTGGTTCCCAGAAACCATCGGCTAGGATCATGTGCACTGGGGTTGTGCGTTACCACGTAATGATGTAATGGCTCAGGGAGTACAGTGACACCACAAACGTCCAAATGAATTGACACCATTTCCTGCGGAGGAAGCAATCGGAAAATAATAGGCAGAAATGCTGGCTCCTGTTATACACAGAGGAGATGACAGTCGTCACGGAAGGGGTGCCTGAGAATGCGCTGGTGGATTCACAAAAGCGAAGGGGCACAAAAGCCAGACGGAGAAAACCATCCACCTTCTTCATCTGCCTTCTAAGAGCAGACTGGGGGTGCCTTTGTCGAGTGAATAACTGACATGGGGAATTCCCAAACCTGCTTGTGCAAGTTTGGGTATGACCTCAAGAGCTCCACAAGGGCTCATGTCAAAGCTTAAACGTGGCCTCTGTTGGGGAGCCCAGCATTTGGGGGCGTCCTCTCCACATGCTTTCTCAGCACCCTTGCCGCATTTCCTCTTAACACACAGGTCTCTCCACTGGCCTGGGAGTTCCCTGAAGGTGGGCACCCTGCTCATTTATTCATTCATTCTTCTATCCCCAGAGGCCTTCCCAATGCCTGGCACAGAGGAGACAGACACTATTTACATGGAAAGAAGGGTAACTTATAGGCTTCACTTTGTTGTTGGAAGTTTGCTATATTGGGTTTTCCTCTGAAGGCCCAGAAGGATGCTTACAAGCTTTCTCCAGCATACTGATGGTTTTGGGGATGGCCCACTTTGCTGGGTATTCCTCTAACCCCTAGTGAACTACTCTTTATCCTTCTGTACCCTGCTTTGTGCCCTGGGTGGCTGGCCTCTTGGGTGGGCTCCTGGGATCTGGGTCCTCTGGCTTTCATTGGATTCAGTCAGTAATAGGCATGCTTAAAGAATGGAAATGCAACGAGAGGCAGAGAGAGAGAGAGAGAGAGAGAGAGAGACATTTACCACTCCTTGGTGAGGTGGCTTTCTCTCTACTGCAAGACCATGGCTCTTTTGATATCCCTTCCCCATGGCTCTGTGGTTGCCCAAAAATCCTCCTTCCACAG
>RJWT010007389.1:0-27696 GCA_004365215.1 Cuniculus paca | reverse complement strand
CTGCAGCACCCACACTCATAATCCTAGCATTGGACCATGAATTAATCACAAATTCTAGAAACCTGCCCCCATGACTATGAGGCTTTGGGTGGACACCCAGACACAAACCATAACACTCTGCCCCTGGCCCCCCAAGACTTGTATTCATTCTTTATGCAAAAGACATTTAGTCCATCTCCAAGAGTTGCCAGAGTCCTAACAGTTTCAGCATTGCTGAAAAGTCCAAGTCCCAAATCTCCTCCAAGATGTAAAGCAAATTCTTAGCTATGAGCCCTTGTACAAATGAAAGAAAGTTAAACACTTCCAACAGTCAATGGCACAAGATAGATATTCCCATTCCAAAAGTTACAAACAGGGTGATACAAAGGAATGGGACCAAAGCAAGTCCAAAATCCAGCAGGGAAAACATTAAATCATGTAGTTCCTTGTGCAGAATCTGAGGCAATCTGTGGCAAACTGTGAGCTCCAAAGGACTTGTGTGGCTCTTCCCCATGGCACTTCTAGTAGTTGTAGCTCCCATGGCCTCTCTCTTAGGCCTGCTTTGCTCCCTCTTTGCAACTTTCATTAGATGATACAGATTTCTGGTTTTTCCAACCTTCTGGGGTCGCCACTGCACCTTTGACTTCATACTTACAGCTCCACACACTGCCTGGCCTCCCAGGCCTTCTTTTGAAATCTGGGTGGAAGCCTTTTAACTTCAGAACTCTTGCATTCTATATGTACCTAAAACCAGTGCCATGTGGATGATGCTGAGGTTTGCTGCTAGCTTGAGTAGTAGCCAGGCTTTCTTCTCTCTTGACTGTAGGGGTTGAGTGCCTGGATAACTGGGCTCTCTGAACCTGATTCTGAAGAACAAATTCTCTATGCCACTGCCATTCTGGAACCTAGTGCAGCCACCACCATTCTGGAACATGGTGCTCTGCCAATCCATAACATACATAGTCTGGACTCCAACAACCAATGCAGTCCTTCTTCACAGCAGAAACCTCACGAGCCTGGACTTCACTGGTTTTCTGGTCTTCTGAACTCTGACCAGAATCTCCTATACTGAACAGCCTAAGCTTTTCCAGTGCTTCTTTTTGAGGCAACATCTCCAAACCTTTCCAAACTCTCCCCACAAGCCATTCCCAAAGGCTCTTGAACCACATGGTCAGGTATAGTCACAGCAACAACCCTACTTCTCTGGTACCAAATTCTATGTTGATTATTTTCTCTCATTGCTGGGACAAAATACCCAACATCCAAAATTAAGGAAGAAAAGGTTATTTAGCTCACAGTTTGTGGAGCTTTCAGTCCATAATCAACTGGCTCCAAGGCAGGGTGGTGTGGCACAAGGGCAACTGTTCATGGCAGCAGAAAACAGCAAAAGCAGCCGGGCATGGTGGCTCACGCCTGTAATCCCAGCACTCGGGAGGCTGAGACAGGAGGATCTTTGCAAGTTCAAGACCAGCCTGGGCTACAAAGTGAGCTCAAGGCCAGCCTGAACGGCATAGTGGGACCCTGTCTCAAAAACACCAGGGCTGGGGATCTAGCTCAGCGGTCTAAGTGCCTGCCCGGCAAGCGCAAGGTCGTGAGTTCAATCCCTGGTGCCACAAAAAAAAAAAAAAAACAAAAAAACAGCAGAAGCAACAAGAGCAAAAGGGGAAGAACAAAAAAGAAGACTCTTTCTGTTCCTTATACTGTATGTAGGTTACCCTCTCTAGAGAGGGTGTAGCATTCACACCCATAACCCCAACACTGGATCATGAATCAATCACAAATTATAGAAGCCTGCTCCCATGACTGTATGAGGCTCTAGGAGAACATCTAGACACAAACCATAACAAAAGGTTAGGAAGGAAGAAATAGGATTTTATTGTAAATGTTTTACTCTAGACATGAAATGATATAACATTACTTGAAAGTAAACTAATAAAAGTTAAGGATATGTACTATATGCCCTAATACAACCACTAGAGAGTAACCTTAAGAGTTACAGCTAATGAACCCAAATAGGAGATAAAACAGAATCATAAAGTAGGTTCAATGAATCCAACAGAAATAAGAAAAAAGTGTAAAAAGACAAATTATATAAGTAAAATGTCAACAACCAAATGATAGTTTAAGCCTAACCAAATTAATAATCACATTAAATGTAAATGATCTAAACACCCCAATTAAAAGGCAAAGATTGTCAGATTGAGTATAAAATCAAGACTTACTATATTCTGACTACTTTAAATACAAAGTCACACACTGGTTAAAAAATAAAAAGATGAGTTGGGTGGAGTAGCACACACCTGTAGTCCTAGCTACTCAAGAGGCTGAGGCAGGAGGATTGCTTGAGCACAGAAGCAAGATTCAGTCCCAAAAAATTAACATTAAAATTAAAAATAAAACATGGAAAAGATATACCATGCTTACTTTCACTAAAAGAAAGCTGGAGTGATAGTATCAGGCAAAGTAGATTTCAGAATAAAGAACATCACAGCTCTGTGAGTATTCATTTATCAGGACAAACTAATAATCATAAATTTTTATGCCCTTAATAGTACTGCCTCAAATTATGAGGTTAAAAACTCCTATCCCTTTCATAAAATTACAGGAAGAAATAGATAAATGCACAATTACAGTTAAAGGTTTTAATACCCCTCTATCAATAATTGATGGAACAAGAAAACAGAAAATAAGTCAAGATGCTTCAACCAACATGCCCTACTGATTCAATCCAATAACAGAATACCCTACTCAAGAGCAGAAGGGACCATTTACCAAGAGAGACCATATTTGGAGATGTGAAACAAATCTCAGTAAAGCTAAAAAAAAAAAATCAACTCATGAAAACCATGTTCTCTTACCACAAAGAAAATGCATTAATAGGATGGAAGGGTGTTTATGTATAGCAGCAAATTCCATGTAACTTAGCCTGACATGTGCCCCAAGTACAAGTTCGGAGTGAGTGTTGTGTAATGCTCTGCCTGGTATATGTGACAGACTGGTATGTATCCCTCAGGCTCCCTGTTCCTAAAGAACATTCTTGCCCTCAAACTCATAACAACGCAAGCTTACAGTTGAGTTCTTCTCAGTGTCCACTTCTCTTAAAAAAATAAAAGGAGGCATTTCTTCCACATGCTTATTTACTCTCCTCATAGTTCAGTCTTGTCTACAGTATATTTTGCAAATCTCTCCAAGTTTCTGAATATCAGAAGCATTCTAGCCTAGCTTTCATAACTTAACATACCTTTTTCTAGAATTTTATATTTCTTTGGTTGTTGGAATGAAAATAGTTAAATGCATATGCTCAAGTCACTTCTTTAAACCATAATCCACATGTCTTTCCTAACAAATAGCTTTTTAAAAATTTCAAAGCACCCAAAAAATATTGAATTTCACAAACTTTTCTTGTTTCATGAAACTAAATAGGTTTTTCTCTAATTACTTTCAAACATTTTGCTAAAGTTAAAAGGTTTCCCCGTATATCTTTACCAGAAAAAAATATCCATGGAATTAATAGACATATTCTTTCTGTATTGCCTTAATAAAAATGGAACTGAAAGATTTTCAAAATCATAATATTGTCTGGGAAGCTGAAAGTTAAAAGAGGGAGACATGGGGAAAGGCTGGGGGGGATGAAATTAGTGACAGACCGAATAGCTAACGTCCTTGTTCAGTCGCAGCCATAAAATGTGTGCAAGCATACATATGCACATGCACACACACGCACGCACACACACAGCCTCCTTCTTTATTAAAATGCATAAAGCAGCCAGAAGCGGGAGCACCAATAAATTCTTCTGTATAAGCAGAATTTTTTAATGGCTCCCTGAACACTAATAACCACTGCTCTCTCATGTGTACTTGACTCTGTTTAACCTTTTTCTGGTGCTTTTTAACTTCTCCAAGTCAGGTACTAATATGGAACTAATGTGGGGTTTATTTTCCCTATAGGAATAGCAAAAAGAGCAGTGCACATTATCGTAATCATACAAGCTTTTCTAGCAACGGTAGGACTTTAGATCAAAGCCTATGCATTATAGCCCAGGAAAAGAATTTAATAACAATTGCAAAGCTAAGCAATCTTGTTTTTAGATGTCAGATATTTCATTGAATATTAGTCATGGAAAAAAATACTCTTGGCAAGCAAGTGACCCAGCAGGAAAGATTATGGACATCTCTTCAGTCCTGGCTAAGTTGCTGTTGGCCTCAGCAGCAAGTATATTCATGCAAAGACCAAACATCACAGCCTGACATTGATGAAGGATGGGTAGACATGTGAACCTATTTTATCTTGGGAAGATGAATTTTGGTGATGGTTTTCACTGCTGGAAATAATATAATTTAAGTTGATGGGGTAGGGACAATTCACATTTCTGGTTGTATCAAGCGTGCACCTCAATATTCCAGGTTCCTACTGAGTTGCTAACTCAGAATGTATTAAAGCATATCCCAGACTCAGCATTTCTACCTGTTTCATCTTCATGTAAGGTTTTATATGTATGTGTGCACGTGTTTATAATTTTCTCTTACAAGTTACCTTGGAGATGCTGAAAACGCTTCCACAGTGGAAATGAATAAGAAGCATCAAGATTTTTCCCCCTGACTTTTAGCTGCTGGATACTTTTCAATCCTTTATTTTTCAAATACAGAGGTTACCCCAGCATCCTGACACTATAGTAGTTGTGTTCCAGCTGCATTAATCCATTTCCTGCTGAGCTTCTGCAGAAAAAGGAATTCATTTCACACCAGCAGGGAGAAGACAAGGGAAAAATTAAGAGAGAATGAATATATAATTTGACAGAAGATAATAGCAAGAAAAAAGCAAATGACTACTGGATATGTAACTATGTATGTACAAATGCAAGACTATGGGTGAAATTTTTAGAAAAGGGCCACCCAGGAGCCAACATATATCCCTTACAAAAAGAAAAAAGAAATGAGAACTTGTTTGGCTTTGGTGAAATGTAGCTACCTTAAGGTTTTTATCTGAGTCAATTTTAAATACCACCTTAAAATGAGAACCAGAGTTATCCCTTCTCTAGAAAGAATAAAAACATGTCTGCTGAGAAATTCATATCAACAAAATCAGTTGCTTCCAATATTAGCCCCAAATTTTCATCAAAGTTCTAGTCAGACACCTGACTGAATCAACAGTGTTAGACTATCTCTGACATCCTAAAAAATGTTCATCGTATTTTGAAATGCATCTGTTTTCTCACATAATTATTTCCAGGCACAAGGTCACTTATGCAAATGAATTTAGGTAATACTTCTCTCTTTTATCTGTAGTTAACTTGGAACCTAAAATACTCTCTCATGACACATATCTACAAAAGGAAAATGCTGAAACAAGTTCTCTTCTAGTGTGCGAGCTAGAAAAAGTACAGGATAACTACAATAATCGGAATAAGCAGATACACCTGATAAATAAATTCTAAAAAAAAAAAAAAAAGTAAACTGCTGAAGCAGTTTGAAAGATGCTGTCCTAAAGAAATCATTCATACGTGATAACCACAAAAGAACTGGTAAAAATAGCATTCATGATACAGTCAAAAATACAGATATCTGGCCAATTAAACAACATAGTTTTAACTCTTTTATTTCACTTCCCATTATATTGATGTAGTATAAATTTACATCAAACCAACATATGTTATGAGCAATTTCTCTTTCACCTCCAGATTTGGAGAATTTTTATGATCTTTCCTCTTTCTCCCTCTCATTCTCTAAAGAAAGCCACAGCAAGTAGGAGATAGAGACCTGAGTTATGCGGAAATTCTATCATTAGCTTGGTAACATTAGCATAGTAAAGCTATCAGTATAATTCTAGGTCAGTTTTAATTTAAATGCAGACCTTCATGTCTGAGAACTAACCTATATGCAAGGCATTTATTTTGGTGTGATTTTATGCCCAGTTTCTAGATGAAAATCCTATGACTTTTTTAAGGTCACATGGTAAATAGTCAAGATTTGAATGGAGACTAGTCTAACTTCAGAAACAGGCTTCTCGCTTACTATACTTACTCCCTAATACTAACACTTCCTAAGCCAAAGCACAAGAATAGATTTTATTCACAAGTGTTCTGACATCAAGGTAAAACTGTATCTCCCTTTACTCTATTCTATGTTGTTTGATTGTAATATGTCTGAAGGTGTAGGCAACTATTCTGAAGACAACAAGAAGCATTATGGTAGCCACTGCTGTTTTACTAGTATCTGGAAGTTCTGTATTGCTTACATTGTATTGCTTTGTTTGTTTTGTTTTGTTTTGTTTTGTTTACTGGTTTTCTTTTGTTCTATTTTGTTTGATTTTTATTTATCCCTGATAAATATATATTGCAGACAACAAGAGGCATTATGGTAGCCAATATTGATTGCTTTTTACCCTGTTTAGAAGTCATGTACCATGTTCGTTGTTTTGTAGTGATTGACTCTACTCTGTTTTATTTTGTTTGGTGGTATTCTTTTCAAAATAAAAAAAAAACTGTATCTCCTTCTACATATCCTGGAGTCTGTGTTCACCTGAGTCCCAAGAGTCAGTGCCTTAAAAATCCTAATGTAAAAAACTATATTTCTACTTTTACTGCTAATGCCCTCAACTACTGAAATTTTCACTTACAGTTTACCTAGAAAATAATCATTCATAGCATCATCTTCCAATATGAGGAACAGTAGCAATAAACCTAAGCAAGTCAGTTTCTTTAACAAAAAAAAAATCTCCCTACTACCTAGGTGTGTGCATTTTTCAAAATGCAAAACTCTTTCAACCCCCTGCAATGACAATTCTGCATTCTTCTTAAATGGCCAGCCTTTACAAAGGGCAGACGGGGTTTCCAGCTCCACAAAGTAATAATAGTGATAATAATACCTTGTATTTCTATAGTGCCTTTTCTCCAAGGAAATCCAAGTTATTGGATTAACTCCACCAGTTTCCCTTGCTAACACACTTCCAAATACAATATTACCTTTTATTACTGTGCATTATAAGAAAAAAGAAAGCATTTGAAGTGCAAATAGTATGCTAAAGAATCAACAAATATAGATTATCCCTAATGCAAACACATTTCAAAAAATTCATATGTTTTAACACATATTCAGGCCCATTATTACAATTCTTGATTTTTTCACCTTTAACTGAATTCTATTTCTGTAGCTAACGGTTACCAGTAAAGTTAAAACTCTTTCCCTGTTTGGTTAAAGCATAGAAGATAGTTAATTTGGCACTTTTGTACCTTGATTATTAAGTTGAATATCGAGAAATTTTTCTGAAAGTGACATGCTCTTTTTTAATTAAGTGGCATCTTAAGAAAACGTCTCATATGTTAAGGAGGAAAACAAACTATATTCTGAGGCAGCTAAAACAACTGTTTTCTTGTAGTAAGTCAAGATTGAAACCTGTGAACTTAATAATTATACGCCTCCTTCTACTACAAGTATCCCCATATCATATTGAAATATTTCAAACGCTTTCATTTGCCTATGCTGAGTCGATTCACAGTGATAGCTAACTTATCAGGAGAGTGAGACCTGTTCAGAGAATCAACCCTGCCAACCTCTTTTTGGCCTTTCAGAAAATATTACAATTGTGTAGACAATATGATGCTCAATGGTCCACATGGCTTCTTTCTTTCTTTCCAGAAAATATCCACACGAGTAAGAACCCAGACAGCCAGCTGTGAAGTATTTACTTTTGTGATCTCATTGTTTATGACAGGCAAGTCAAACAAACTTCCCTGTGCATCAACTCTGGCTTCCCGGTTGCTTAGTATGAATGCTCCTGTGCACACTTGCTGTAAATAGTTTGACCACATCTGTCACGTGTCTGGAACGTACTTCAGAGGCAAGATGGGGATATGCAGCATATGGGCTCAGAATGCACAGAAAGTTCCCTTGTGAGGGGAAAGATTAGAATTTCATGATCACAGTAGAGGAAGTTGTTAACTCAGCAATTTCAGACAGAGTGTCCCGCCAAGCCGTGGAGGGTGGGTTGGGGGGGACCAAATAGAGTAAGAAAAAATTAAAACATGACACCAAGATGCAAAAAATTAAAAGTGAAAGTGATTAAGTTAAAGCAACAACTAGATGTGCTGTATTCATATTGTTTGCATATGCCTGTAAATAAGATGGTACCCACTAGCACTCTACAAGTAGAGTGATCACAGTATTTCATTTCTTCCCCCATAAATGTCTACAACCAAAAAAAGTTGATTATGGTAGCTAAAACAACTAACATTTGCAAAAATTTATTCAATGTTTTCTGTGTGCCTAAAACTGTGCTGGGAGTATTTCTAAATACTAACAAGAAATAATAAATTTAAAACCAGCTCTATAGTTATTGCTTTTTCAATTTTAAAGATGACTATACCCTAACAGGTCAATTCTCCATTTTTACATTTACTGAACATGGCAAGATCATGTATAAGTAATGCAGGTAATATTACCTTGAGTTCTATTCTAATGGAAATGAATGGTAATGATTGCTTTACAGTCTTTTGTCCAAGTTGTCTTGTGACAAATGGTGTGTTAGTTTCATCAAAAATTCTCTGGCAAAGTACAAACACAAGCTACACACTTATGAAATACAGAGACATCCATGCAATTCCACAGTTTAGTTTTCTTTTTATTTTAAAAACAAAAAATAAAAACGATGATACAGAATTTCAAAACAAAATAACAGGAAATTAACACTGGTTAATATATTGCATATTGTTATCTTCAAAGTAGTTCAGATTACAAGATATAGACATAAAAAATGATCAATCAAACAATGCAAGCACAAACTGCTCTTTTCAATGAACTAACAGATTAGTAGTGTTGTAGTCAGGGATTGCAGGGAGAAAGATTACAATCAGGACACAGAATTTATAATATTATTCATGATGGTTACCCAGTGTTAAGCACAAGAAAGTGCAGGAAATCTGTCTACAACACCAAAGTCTGTTCTGGGAAGGCCCAAAGGCCAGTGGTGGAAGCTAGAAAGTCTATGCCAGCAGGATGAAGGATCTGTGCTAGTAGGTTGAGAGTTCTACACTGGAGCCAAAAAGCAAGGCTCAAATAAGGACCAGAGCTCCCCGAAAAGTACCACAGCCATCCTCAGCGACAGTGAGGTCCCGCGCTCCTCCAAAGATGAAAACAGTCGAGTACATGCCAGGAAGCCAATGTGACAACTTCTCCTGGAGTTTAAACAGCAACCATCTTCCCCTCCAGAGCCAGGAAGTGATGCTCAACATAAGGACCAGAGCTCCCCAAAGTGAACTGCGGCCACTCTTAGTGACGAGGTCCTGAGCTCCTCTGATGATAATGGCCGAATTCATATTGGGGAGCCAGCCTGACAAGCTCCTCCAGGAGAACCAGTGGCTCCAAACAGCAGCACTTAGGAGAACCCACAACGCCTCTGCTCTTCCTCTCCATGTCTCCTTTTATGCTGGCAACTTTCCTCAGGTGGGTCATCTCCACTCAGCACCATGCTGATACAATTCAGCTGGTGTTAAGTTGACCACCAGTTTTTAATCCATAACAAGTAGTATAGTTATCTATCTTTTGAAAATGTTATCAATGCTGCCACAATCAAGAGACAGAGGAGTCTCTTGGACCTGATGGCCCAGTCAGAAAGCAGAGCAATAATCCAAGGATACATTTTTCTTCAATATCCAGTTTACCAGTATTTTTTAAAGGGTGATTTTCATCATTTCCTTTAAAAAATTCTTTTCTTTATGGTGATAAAATTATGACAGGTTTTCAGGATGCCTTCTGGGGGTACATTGTGTTTCCAAAGATGGTCAGAGTGATGTAGTCATCTTTGCAGTGCAAGCTTGACACTTCTTGGTCAAGAGGTAGTCTATTTCCCATCTCTAAATCTGATTTGGCCCCGTGGCCTATTCTTATCACAAAACCAGTCCAAATGTGGTGGAAGTGACAATGAACACTTTCACAGGATAAGAGATCTTCTCTCACCTCCAGAACGCCCCTTCTCACCTCCTACTTTGTTGTGAGCAAGTGGGCTCAGTCCAACCCATCTTTAAAATATGCTTTACTCATCTTTAAAAATATGTGTATATATAACTACCAGTAGAACCACTCCAAATCCCAGTGGCTATAAGCTTTAATGCCGAAAGCAATTCTTCTGAAAAAATACAAGAACTTCCTTAAAATTATGAAAAGGCCACCTTCTTGTTGAATCCTAATCTGGCAAAGAGAGAGCCCCAGTCCCTTCACCCCTTTACCTGCATACTAACACCATTTCAGGGGTTGTGTTCCCATGACCTCATCCAAAGGCTCACCTCTGAACACCATTCCAGTGAGGATTAGTGTCTCAGCACACGGGCTGGGGGGTGGGGTGACAATTAATCTACTGCATACAGGCATTAGTCTTTGTTTATTCCTTCACCAAATATTGATTAGGCATCTACAATGTGGCTAAGATAGTTCTCGGCACAAAAATGCAACATGAACACAACAAAATCTATGCACTCTCAGACTTATTCTTTTAGCATGCAGTAAGCACTAAGAATAAATAAATCTAGCTAAAGAATGAGACAATAATCAGGCACGAGAAGGGCTATTTTGGAGGTCTTTGTGATCAGATGAAATCTGTATGAATGAAGTAAGAGAACAAACCATGCATATGCGTGCAGAAAGGTGTGCCAGCTGGCAGGAACAGCCTGTGCAGAATCCCCAAAGCGAGATCATGCGCGCCGCGCCCAGGAACCAGCAGGAAGCCTGGTGCAGCTGGGGTGCAGGTGATAACAGAGATACAGAGGAGTCTAAGCAGAGTCAAGCCTGATGGACCGTAGCAACAACACCAGATTTTATTCGAAGCAAGAGGATTCAGTAAAGCAGGTTTTTGGGTGGAGAAAAGGCACAACCCGGTGTACCTTAGGGGATCAGCCCGGCTGTGTGTAGGACGTGCTGTTGAAGGGAAGCGGGAATCCGCATCCAAAGCTACTGCAGCAGTCCGGGTAAGCAAAGGTGCTGCTGCACTTGGCTGCAGGAGTCAGGGGTGAAAAATACCTGGGCCCTGCATCTATTTCAAAATCAGAGCCAGCCAATCGCAAGCAATTGGAGGTTGTAGATGGTGAGAGAGAGCAAGAGCGAGAGAGAGAGAGAGGAGTCAAAAAAGATATGGAGTATACTGTTTCCCAAAAAAACAAAAGAATAATTTCAAGCTTAGTTTTGTAGACAGATAACCAAAACATACATTGTTTTCAGCACCAAGTTTTCAATGGTGTGGCCAAAGAAAAAATTTTAATGCCACTAATCTCTTTAGAAATTATTTAACTGTCATATAAATATACTGAATTAGGGAAATATTATGAGATGCATAAAAGCAACTCGAATTCTATTTTCTTTAGTTAAAGCTTTCTAGCTAAGCACAGCTGCAGACTGGCCAGGCATAATTACAGCTCCACCTGGCAGGCAGGCCCCTGGGTTTGAAGCATAGCATTTCATTAATAAAATGAAAGAATGTGTGAAATTGTATTTTTAAACAGTTGAAATGGAAAGCGACTCATAGGTGGCAGGCTGTCTTTGCTAGGCCACAACCTGGTGCGTTGAAATGTCACGTGAACATCGCCTGTCACACATCCCATCTTTGCACAAGGGAGACTCGCCTTCTCATGGGGTGTCCAGGTAACACAGTGAGCCTTTCTACTATCGTTACTGTTCTAATTTCACGGAGTTCCGGGGACAGAAAAAACACAACCCACAGGTGTCCTTACTGCACTCACATCCTGCAAACGTCTTTGCTTTCTTGACATCACCACATTACCAAGGAGCAGCATGAAATGAAAATATGTAGCACTGATAATAATCACATTGACCATGGTCCAATAAATTTTCATTTACTCACTGTCTTGGTTACTTTTCTTTGTTGCTGAGACAAACACCTGACACCCAAAATTAGGGAAGAAAAGGTTTATTTAGCTTACAGTTCTGGAGATTTCAGTCCATAATCAGCTGGCTCCAAAGCAGAGTGGCATGGCACTGGGGCAACACTTCAAGACAGCAGCCAGAGCAAAAAAGAGAGCAAACAAGCCTCTTCTCCTCCCTTAAATTGTACATAGGCCAACCCCCTTCAGGGTAGGTGTAACACTCACAAAATATCCTTGCCCTCCTTTGCACAGGATGAGGATATTTACAAAGTAAGAACCCTGGCTCCCTGCTGAGTCTCTGAGTTAAACTTTTAAACTGTGCAAGTTGACACAATGTATTAACCATAACATGGAGCAGCAGGAAATGAAAATATGTAGCACTGATAATAATCACATTGACCATGGTCCAATAAATTTTCATTTACTCACTCAACTATTTGCATTGCACTAATAGTTAAATTATTGCATACACTAACTAGCGATCCAATTCCTAAAAACTAATACCTTAAACTCCTCCTGGAGCTACCAGCAAAATCCAAACACTTTCCTACAAAAGCAAAAATCTATGTGCAGAATCTGTAAAGTCTAATCCTTAAGAGAGAGGAGAAAGTTTTCTTTTATATTGTTTCAAATCAGCCATCTTCCAGACAAGATCAATTATATTTCCTACCTAGACACTGATAGTGTGGAAACCCAAATAACATCCTTTCAAAAGAAGTACACTAAAATAGGTCTTTAGAAATAAAAGAATTAGCCAACAGTAGGAATGCCTGCCTGTAATCCCAGCCCTTGGGAGGCCAAGGCAGGAGGATTGCTGCAAGTTCAGGCCAGCAGAGGCTACATAATAAGTTTAAGGCCAGCCTAAACTACACATTAGACCTTGCCTCAAAAAGAAATTTTAAAATGACAAACCATTATAATAGCTTTTAACATATTTTTGTTAAAATTCTACAGAATAACAAAAATAAGTATGTTTAAAAACAATTGAAAATTGATTTAATGATTCTGTAGAATTATTTTCAAATGCACATAAAATTTTTTTAATTAATCCAATGGTAAGCTACAAAGAAAATTATACAGCCACACTCTCTGACCACAGGGCAACAAAATAAAGAAATTAACATTGAGTGCAAAGCCAAAACACAAACCACTTAGGAATCTAAAAACATTCTGCCAAATAACTCAACATCTAAGAATAAAATTATTATTATCATCACTATTTAGAAATTCACACTGTTTCTCGCTAACTAGAACTGACAATTTCCCGGGGAAATGACAGATTCCATATATGGAGTGGAAATTATGCATATTGAGCCTTGAATGTCTAGTTATTCCAGAAAGCAAGGTGGCCATCAGAGACTGTGAGACTTAGGTGTCAAATGAAGGCTTAGGAGTCAAAGTAAAGGTGACCCACTGGTCAAAGAAGGGACAGTGTGTACACTAAATAGTGCAATAACAATAGACTGAAATACAGCCAATGTTAAAATCTACGCACTTGTAATAACACTTTAAAAATGACCAGGTCTGGAAGTTTCTAGAGTATGAACTCATTCTGGAAAAAAAAAATGGTAAATAAAAATATTCCAGAATTCATTCTGTCCTTCTCTATGAAATCTCTTTCAAGGTAAACATATAGTTCATAGTAAGAAATAATAGAATTTAAACTCTTCATTATGACAACCCCTAATGAAATAAAATATCTGGACTGCAATTATGAATGAATTCTAATACCATTAGGTAAGACTGAGGGAAAATATTGTAAAGGATGGTAAAGGACGGTCTGAGCACAATCCAAGCAACTTAGCAACTTAATCCTGTCTCAAAATGAAAAACACAGAAAAAGACTGGGAATGTAGCTCAATGTAAAGACCCTGGGGTCAACCCCAGTAACACACACACAGACACACACACACAGGATGGATCAGACTGGAAACATTTGAGCCTACTGATATTGATGTGTTCCAAGGATGGATATGAGTGCTCCAAGAAAAGAAACAACCACACGTGGTGGGCCTTCTCATCTGAGACAGCACACCACACTACCTATGAGAGATTCTTCCCAAAATTCTAAACTCAAACCTAAGTCTAGTCAAACCTTGAGTGTAACCAGCAGTGGACAAGTACTACACAGACAGAGGAACATGTTAAACAACACCATGGGTACAGGGTCACCCAAGTCCGTAACTGAGAAATGTTATAGAACAAATACCTCATTCCCTTGCAAGAAAAAAATAAAATCAGAAAGAGGAGGAGATAGAAAGAAATGCCTCAACCCAATGCCACATATGGGCTTTATTTGAATAATGAGTCAAACAGATCAACTAATAAAAGATGAGATAAGGAGGGATTTTGTTTTATTATTTCATTTAGAAATACTAACATTTATTTAAGAGTTCAAATGTGTTAGAGATGCAAATAGAGTAATGACAGATAAAGCAATATATCTGTCTTTTCTTTGAAATACTCCAGAAGCCTGGGAGAGTAGAGTATGGATAAACAACACAGACCATATGCGTTGAAACTAGTGGGCTAAACTAGGGTTTCATTATTCTAACCTCTCAACTTTGTATATGTTTAAGATTTTTCATAATAAAAAGGGTTTTTTAAAGAGTTGGATGACAATGAGAATAACATATCAAAATGAGTGTCCAAGTAGCACTCGAAGAAAGCAGTCTCAATTTTTTTAAAAAACAAGAAAGACAAGAACTGAAATAACCATACAGCTCTGAAAGATAGAAATAAAAACAAAATTAGCCACTGTAAAGTAAGAGTGAAATTTTGTGTAAAAATAGAGTGCATCTGAAACTAAAATCAAAGTCTGTCGTTTTGTAACACCAACAATCTGGACACAGTGAACCATGCCTCTAATCTCAGCTACTCAGGAGACTGAGGCAGGAGGATTGCAAATTTGAGGACATCCTGGATGACTTGGTGGGACACTGTTTCAAAAAATAAAAAGGGCTGGGGATATAATTAAAAAATTGCTGAAGTCAATCCCCAGTACCAAGAAAAAACAACAACTAAATCATCACTAACTAGTACAACTAAGAAAATACAAAATAAAATTTAACACTTTAAGATTGAAAAAGGAGCTATACTAACAAATATGGGAGAAACTATAAACATAAATAACATTTCTTTGCTTTTTGGTTGTAACAAAATCAAAAATCTACATGATATGACTGGTTTTCAGGCTAACAGAACTGAACCGAAATAGCTCAAGGAAATATATGAAACATAAATATACTAATAACCACAAAATAAATGCAATGGCTCAAGATCTAACCCCAGAAAGTATCAGTTCAGGTGGGTTCATTAATTTATTCTTTCTTTTATCTATTGAGAAATATCAACTGAACACCTAATATACCAAGCACTATTTTTTAGAATGAAGATTTAGCAGTACACCAGGAAGGAAGGAAGGAAGGAAGGAAGGAAGGAAGGAAGGAAGGAAGGAAGGAAGGAAGGAAGGAAGGAAGGAAGAAAGGAAGGAAGAAAAAGGAGGAAGGAGGAAGGAGGGAGAGAGGGAGAGGGGAGGGAGGAAGGGCAAAATGATGCCTTGTTAGAGTTACATTCTAGTGGTGATGCGTGGGAAGAGGAAAATACAATCAGTAAAACATATCGTATGTTAGATGGTGTATAGAGTCAGTAACTCCTACACACTCACAATATACCTAAATCTTAATCTTCAAAACAGGTGAATATGTGGTTTTACATTTTTAAAAAATGTGACTGTATATGAAAAAACTTATTTGTGATCTCCAGCTGGAAACCTTATCCTGGATTATCCGGGTAGACCCAGCTGTAAACAAATCTCCCTGGAAGAGGGAGCTGGAAGGGTAAGACAGAGCGGGAGGCAACTGGTGCTCCTCCGAGCCACATGAAGAGGAGGGAGGGACTGGGCAGGCAAAGGGAACATGTGGTCTCTCGGAGCTGGAAACAGAAACAGAGCCTCTGGAAAGATCCAGCCCTGCCTGCCTTCATTGTAGGACTTCTGACTTACAGATTTGTAGATCACATTGGTACTGCCTGACCACTAAATCTATGCTAATTTGTTACAATAGCAATGGGAAACCAACACAGATTTGGAAAGAAATGAAGCTGAGTCAGGACATGGGCCAGCCAGGGCCTGCAATTCACACGTGTTGGTCAGAGTGAGTCTTGATTCTAGCCAGACTTGTTATATAAATTGTTCCAAGCATAGGAGAAGAAAGAAGAAAGGAAAGATGGAAGGAAGGAGAGAAGGGAGGTAGGAAGGAAGGAAGGAAGGAAGGACGGACAGAGAGACAGAGAGAGAGAAAGGGAGAAAAAAAGAGGGAGAATGAAAGAAAAAAATCCAAAAACAATACGAAATTAGGAAAAATGATACAAAAATGAGAAATAAGTACATGAAAATGTATTCAATTTGAAGAATAATAAATGTAACAAAAATTAAAACAATGCAATGCCACTTTCTTCTATTTTTTCCTTTGCATCAAGCTACATAACAGAACTTTTTATTCATTTTGAAGTAGAGTCTAACTAAGTTACTAAATTACCCAGTTTGGGCTCAAACTTGCAATCCTCCTGTCTCAGCCTACCAGAGTACTAGGATTATAGGCATGTGCTACCACATCCAACTTGAAATGCTACTTTTAACAGACTGGCAATGACTGAAAATATCTAGTACAGATGAGTATGTTGGGAAAGACCAGTCTGATGTTCTTGAAACAAATTATAAAATTGGAATCATCTTTTTAAAGGACAATCTGGTGATGTCAAATTTCAAAATATTCTAATCTTTTGTCCAGTAATACATTTCTAAAAATCACATTAATGTCCAAGAAGTATGTGTGATGTTCACTGTACAAAAAATAAAAACAATTTAACTTTTAACTGGTGGGGAATTGTTAAATGAATCATGATACATCTATATAAAGAAATACCACAAAACAAGTAAAAAGAACTCCAGGCAAATCTGTATGCACTAACAAGAAAGCACATTATTAAGTGGAAAACTCAAGTTGCACCCATTACAGTGTGAGCCCCACGGCAGCAGTTTTATGCATGGTCCCTGTGATTCCCACATTTGCATCCCTGTGTGATCCCTTCCTGAGTGTGGGCTGGACACACCTGGGATATGGCACAAGTCACTGGCTATCACTTCCAAGATTAATTACAAAGAGATGGTGGCTCACTCACTAGCACAGGAGCTATATGTCATGTTGTGAGCTGCTGGATGGAGAGACCTGTGTCACAAAGAACTGACAGAGGTCACTGGCCAATAGGTTGCAAGTGACTGAGGTCTCAGTCTTCAGAGCCTCAGGAAGAGCTGCATCCTGCCAACAACCACAGGGGTGAGCTTGGAGCCAGGTCCCTCCCCAGTCAAGCCTTCGGGTGAGACCACAGCTCCGGCCAACACCTTAATTGCGACCTCATGAGACACCTTGAGGCTTAACATCCAACTAAGCCACAACCCAATTGCTGAGCCAAAGAGCTGTGAAATAATAAATATTGCTCTAACCTGGCTGTATCTGCAGGAAATTTGTTAAAGGCCAAGAGATAACTGATTTTTAAAATTAAAAAAAAAGTTACAGTATGTTACATACACGTATGGAAGAAAGGGTTGGGAATAGGAGTGCAGGCACAGATGTCTGGAAGAAAAACATCCAATTCCTAATGTGGGTTATTTCTGGAGCATAGAACTAGGAGAGGGGAAAAATTATACTTTTTACTTCCATATTGTTCGAGTTTATTACAGCAAGCCTAATTACTTTCATAGTTTAAATAGCTATTTTCTAGAAGTTTTTCCAGAGGACAAATCTTCCAGCGCGTTCTTGACTCATTGGCAACAGTGAGGTGCTGTGCTGAGTTGTCTGGCAGAGCTCAGTGGGGAGCACTTGGTGCCCTCTGCGTGTGCTTCCTCTGTTTACAAATGGGACACACTTTCAAAGATGGAGACCTCGCCACAAAACTGCAGAAGTCACTGGCCCTGCCAGGACTTAAAGCCTTCGTTTTGTCCGATTAAGGAATAAAGTTCTGCCAAAAGCTCATCGACCCAGCACTCAGGAGGCTGAGGCAGGAGGATCCTTGCAAGTTCAAGACCAACCTGGGCTACAAAGTGAGCTCAAGATCAGCCTGAACTGCATAGGGAGACCCTGTCTCAAAAGATTAAATAAACAAATATAAAAAATAAAGCTGTAGACTCTTCCTAATTAACTATTAAATAAACAAATAAATAAATAAGCTCATCAATCAGAACTGCAAATGATCCAAATGCCCTCTCTTACATTTTTTTTATTTTTTGTTAGTACATGTTTACAGCCCTTGTGTGGAGCTGGTGCGTGCACATAACATGTCTTAAATCCTTTTCTTAGGCCCTTCCCCTCTTTCCCCTCTCCCACCTCCGTCTCTGATCCCCTTCCCATGTGCGAAAGCTCTAGCTAAGGGCTGGGGATCTAGCTCAGCGGTCTAAGTGCCTGCCCGGCAAGCGCAAGGTCGTGAGTTCAAGAGACAGCTCTAGCTCCCTGTCTCCTATGGTCTTTTCTTTTGCTCTTTATTTATAATTTCAGTTTCTCATATAAGAGAAACCATGTGATACTCAAACTTGCATATCTGATTTACTTCCTTTAACATTATGTCCTCACAGTGTACCAATTTTCCGACGAATGACTCAAGTTTAGTTTTCTTGATGGCAAAGAAAGAGCTTCTGGGCCATGAAACAGCAACACCACAGCCACGGAACCTGAGGGCCCACAGCACTCCTTTCCTTCACCAATCGTATATTCTCTCAGCAAGTCCAAGAGTGAATGTGCATCTTGGATCTGATGTACACCAAAGCTGAGGTACGCTAAATCTTGATCACTTTTCTCCACGTTTTTTTACCTCTGCCTCCATCCAAGCCACTGTCCTTGCTCTGCAAGATCACTGTCCTGATCTCTTGCTAGTCCCCTCTTGGACTCTTCATGCAGGCCAGTGTGAGCTTTGGTTCTTTCTTACTTTGCACTGTGAAATGACTTCAGACTTAACAGAAAACTTGCAATCATGCAAGAAATAAAACCAAGAATTCCTGTGTAACCTTCCCCCAAATTGCCCAGAAAAAGTAACAACACTACATTTGCTCGCCACTACCCCCATCACACATACACACATGAAGTATTTGAGGCTCAGCCTCCCCACTCCCAAATGCTTCCAGATGTATTTCCCAAAACAAGAACTTTCTCTTACATACACAGAGTTATCAAAATCACAAAGTTAACATCAACATAATTTTATTACCTAATTCACAGACCTTATTCAAATTTCACCAATTGTCCCAGTAACAAAGTGATCTTTCACAGAGGGACTCAAACCCTGCCCCACTCCTGCTACAGTGTGTCAGGGCTGCCTACTCTGCTGTAAGAATATGTGAGCTCCTTACTTTGGCCCACAAGCTCTGCGTGTTCAAGCTCCTGCCTACTTCTCCTCCCTCCCCTGCTGACGTTCTACCTGCTCCTCAGTATCATCAAGCCCCATAGGCCTTTCTGTTCCTCCTTTACATAATCTCATTTCTACCCCAGGGCCTTTGCCCATGCCCTACCACTGCCTTTGTCTGGAATGGTTTTCCCCAAAGATCTCAATGGTCAATGTCTTCTCATCACTCAGACCAAGGGTCCTCCTTCCTTGCTGACTTTATGTTTTATTGTTTTGTCTTTGTGATTTTAAGGAGGGTAGATAAGACATAGTCAATTCTAGATTTTTACCATGTTCCTCCAGGAACCCTGAAAGATTTGAATTCTGTAAACTTCTGTGTATATTTTATTATATTTGAATAATCTATAAATTGTAGGTCAGTATATGGAACATATATGAGATACTCAAATTCAGTAAAAAACCCTCTTCTTAAATCTTAAAATAAATACAATGTTTACTGCCATATTGATGTTGTTACATATTTACCACAAAGTTGGTATTAGTAAGTAGAAATTATTTTTCTATCTTCAACATATTAACAGTGTCAAAGAATATTCACTGTAACCCAAATACAAGGGCATCTACAAGAAATTCACTGAAGAAGTTCTTCTGATTACAAGATGTGATTCTACTTCAAGGCTGAGGTAGGAGGATTCCAAGTCTGAGCCTAGCCTGGGCGACTTAGCAAGAACTTGTCTCAAAAAATAAAAAAGGTACGGGGATGTAGCTCATTGTGATGGCCCTGGGCTCAGTCCCTGTATGACAAAAAAAGGTGGGGGCATCTCCTAAGGACACGTAAATCAACTACTTTATTTTAATAACTATATAATCAATGTTAGCGTGTCCTTAATGCATCTGTATAATGAGATATGCCCTAAACAGTGCTCAGAGCCCCAGCAACCACTTCAAATTGTGAAGACAGTACCTTAAGATGTCGCATGAACTGTAAAAGTGACATAACAACAAGTGGAGAATAATTACTGCTATCACTTAAGTCTTCATGTCATTTTCCTGTAGTGCCATCCTGTACCGTTCCTCCTCCAGGTAGCAATCGTTCTGCCCACACTCAATGACAAGGATTACATGTTTGAATAAAATGTCAACATCCCACATTATCCAGAGTAATGGGACTCCATCATCTAAATATCACCCTAACCCAGGACTGTCATGTTCTATTCATAACTGAAAGAAACAATGTCTTTAAGACCTTGCCTGAATTTTCAACTAAAACCCACTTGATTTCAAGGCGACAGAGTGTGTTCTTAAGAGCTGTTACCACCTTGGATAATTATAAAGCTAGAGAAAGGCTCTGAGAGGAAACGAACAAAGATTAACACCTCTGCAGCCGAGGCAGCGTTAACTGAGGCAGGATGCTGGGACCTAGGACTAAGAAAACTGAAATACAGTGGCAATGAGGGGACCTTTCTCTACAATGAAACACAAAGAGGTCGCTGCAGCTTTGCAAAAGCTGCAGATATTTGCGGCTAAGAACAGAGGGTTCTGAACATGGTCAAGGTCACAACTGCAAACAGTGAGTTGGTTGGCAATGTTAAAAAGTACAAAGAACAAAAGGATAAAAGTAAACACAAATATTATTGCAACGCAAACTACAGGGAACTAGAAACAGGATTTTACATTTGGCCTTGGCACATACGCGGGGGATGGACGAAACCGATTACCAAAGCTCTGGTTTTATGTTGTTGGCTAGAGATTTGAGCTAGTGGAATTTATCATCTCCTTTCTGCTTGGCTCACCTTGACACGGTCCCCACCGGGGACCTCTGAGTCCTCAATCACGGGGTATGGAAAAGGAGGTCCTGACTTTTAGCACGTGTGTCTTTTTTTAATCTCATGTTTAAAATGCCTATCTTGTGTGTGTTATAAAATGATGTGCTCTATTGGATCAACAGTACATGTAGATTGCTAAATACATGGACGAGCTTATCATGAAAGTAAGTCATTGAAAAACATTTATTGATAAGTGGTTTGTGATCAAGGCAGTATAGAGATTCCGTTCTAGGAGGTCTGGGATGAGGCCCTGGAATGTGTATTTTTATAGCTCTTTGGGGGATTCTGGTAGACTAGTTTTAATTCATTTAGAAGAATTAATTCATTTTAATCCTTACAACAAATCAACCTGTAGGTTGTATAAAATGGGACACAAGTCCTGCCTTCCATGTAGTTTCAGTCACCCATGGTCAACTGCTGTCCAAAAATATCAATGAAAAATTCCAGAAATAAACAATACCTAAGGTCTAAATTGCCATTTTGAGCAGTGTGCTGAAATCTCAGGCCACCCTACTCTGCCCCACACAGCTTATCCATGTCGCACACACAAACCAACACCCATGGCTGTCAGAAGACAGAGACTACACTTACTTAACATTTAGTATAGGCTGTTGCTGTAATTATTCCTGTTGATCATTTAATGTTAATATCCCACTACTCCTAATTTATAAACTTGCCTTTATCCTAGGTATATATGTACAGGAAGGAATATAGCATATATAGGGTTTCAGGTAATCACTGAGGAGGGTCTTAGAATGTGTCTGCTACAAATAACGGGAGACCACTATATTACAATTATCTTCATTTTGTAGAGAAAAAAGTGAGGCATGGAAAGTTTAGGTAATTCCCCAAGTTCACACAGCTAGTAAATGAGGGAATTTGGATCCAGTTTGGCGCCCAATGGGTGTTCTGCAGCACTTATGCAACACAGTCTCATGGTATCCACAAGTTAGGAAACTACAGTTGACCCTCAATAAAGTAAGACAGGAAGGATTGGAGAATTTGAAGTCCCAGGTGG
Organism: Cuniculus paca; assembly: GCA_004365215.1. Classification (NCBI taxonomy): domain Eukaryota; kingdom Metazoa; phylum Chordata; class Mammalia; order Rodentia; family Cuniculidae; genus Cuniculus; species Cuniculus paca. The sequence continues at coordinate 5,614 of RJWT010007389.1, read as the reverse complement.
GAAAGATGCAAAAGCATCCAGCGGGAGCCCCCCACTCCCCAGCCTGGACAACCATCCCAGAAGCACAGCCCGCTCACAAGGACCCACAGACTCTAGCGCAAACCTCCTCCTATATGTGAGTCCCATATAGCTGGGTTCTTGAGAACTGTTCGAGAAAGACAAAGAGAGGATACAAGACACAAGATTGCTTCAATAAAATATCACCCAACCACAGCAGCTCAGTGTCATTTTTTTCCCTTCAATAGAAGCCTTTGGCCGTATGGAACTGATTATCGCCATCTGCCCTTCCATCCTTCTATTTCCTCTCTAGCAGCTCATTCTTCAAAAACTCAGTAGCTTCCTCTCTTTACATTTGTAAATGCTGTTGACTATGGATAAAATCCATGTTTACTTTCTCTTCAAAACCCCATAGGAAAGCTTGTTTTAATCACCCACAGATGTTTCATTCAGTTCTGCTTAGTTTGGCACAGAACTTCAGAGGGAAATAAAAGAAAAATCTTTATTTTATATTTCAATTGTAGATTGTTACAGACTAAATAAAACGCCAAATTGTTATTGGAAACAACACAGCCACTGTAATAACGATAGTCGACATCTCATTTTTACAATTATAATTTTTTCTGGCATTTGTTTAGCTCAAGATGGTTTCCATATTTTACAAAAGGGCTTTTTTTTTTCCACACTACTCTGAATGAACCTTCATTAAAGCCATAGAACTTTACAATTTATTTTTAATACATTCTTACACATTCAAGAAAAATTGAAGTTACGACACAATATTTAGTGATTAGTCTTTTAAATTCTTTCCACCTTTATGGTGCCATGTTTTGATATGTGCTATCCTTTTGAAATCTTTTAAAAATATTCATTAACCAACCTCAAAGACCACTCCATATATATCAAATACCAAATGGATAAGTTCTTTCCTGTTTCCTATTTCTGATACAAATGTTGATATATATGCATTCACTATGAATTAGATTTAGACTTCACAGCTATTAAATATAAGGAGAAAAGGTAGATTTTCTGGTACAATATTTCTGGTAGATTCTCTATGTACTCCAAAACCTTTGACATGATTTTTATTACCCTATTTCTTTATACTCCAACCCCTCAAACCTACCCAAAACTAACCTGCTTTACTGAAATCTCACAATTTTCTAATGAAGTTCTTTCAAATTTCTTTTCACTCAATTCATGCTGAAAATCAAACTATACTACACAACACAAAAATTTACCAAACACTTCTTTCAACATCCAATCATATTGCTCCTTCAGCTGCTTTTATATTTAATTATGAACTTTTTATATTTAATTATGACTACATAATTTTAATAATAATAATGAATATGTAATGAATATAATACATATGTGATTATTAATTTTATATTTAATTATGAACTTTCTTCTCATTCCAACATACGAAAATATCATGGATATTAACTATGATTGTTGTTGATTCAGTACACATGGCTTCTATTGAAAAAAAAGTGTTCTGAAATAAAAATGACTCCAGAATGAGCCCAATGACTTGAGAGAGGGCCAGTTAAGACGCCTTTTAATTGTTTCAATACATATGTCAAAACTCTGACTTGAACGTACTTATTTTGCTCTACCACAGTTTTATTCCTCTTCTTCGTGGGTCTGTTCAAAATACCTGTAGGGCTGGGCATGTAGCCCAGTGGTAGAACACTTGCCTAGCCTGCCCCAGGCCCTCGGCTTCATCCCAGGCACTTTGAAAAGAAAAACAGGGTGAGGGAATACCTGGGTCAGCAAACTGGTTCCCTTAGAGGAGAGATAAGTATATGCACGAGGGCAAAATGGTTGACCCTATATCCAAGAGAAGTTACCCAATCAAATAAGATATTTTAAATCAATGTAAAGGAAATAGTTTTCTTTACATGGCCCCATTTCCCCATGCAAGTGACAGCTCTTCAAAGAACAGCTCTGAATTCTATGTTGATAGTGAGAAAGAATATTTACTTTCCCAAATTATCTGACTTACCACCTAGATATATTTATAATCAACATCAAAGACAATTAACATATCCATTAAAGACCCAAGTGTATTTTTTCATGTCAAGGTCACACATATACTTTATATAACTATGATTCTTGCCCTTAATTAATTGAAGCTATCAGTGGCTATGAATAACAAACTTTTTTTAAAATCACTGTTTCATCAGTCTTTCATTTCAGAAAAGGAAGTAAAGCTTAGTCATCCTTTGATATCTAGACACTATAATCAATACAATTGAATTATTAAGTTAAAGACAACAAATTATAATTTAGTGGAAACACAAATAAAACTCTAAATATAAGGAGCTAAAGAATTTTTCTTACTATAGCCTCTTGCCATCATAGACATGGTTATGACCCTAAAATACTCTTTCCTAGACACTTTTGTCCCATTAAAAGAAGAGGAAAACTACATCGTCAAATTGTCACTTGAGCAGTTTCTCTATGTGTACCTAACATTGAATGACTGCTGTGACAATATCAAGTATCTGTAGCTAGTTGCTATGAAAATAATAGAGAAAATAAAAATAGAGCAGTTGCTGTTCTACAAAGATTATGATTAAAATGAAATGCAAAGGGAAAAAAATACACATATGGGAGTAGAGGCACATTTTGTATCATAGTTGAAAGGTAATATAATTTAGTTCATTTTTAAAAGATAAATGTAACATCTCAAACACAAACATGTATCATTCCTTGTCAAGAAAGTTCGACCCACTTCTACAAAAACAAATCAGATGTTATTAGTTTATTAAAGTAAAAATCACCTATGTAATTTCCTCAAATCTAAGATGCCATCAATTTCAAGACATGCCATTTTTGTATTTGCCAAGAAAAAGAAAAAAAAAATGCAGGCCCATATGTCATGAAAGATGATCAACTGTAAAACACATTCCAACTTCAGAGATTAAAATATGAAAAAATTGCACATTTAGAATTGTAGAAATATTTATTTTGCAGCCAAATTCTAGTTCAGGAACATAATAGGATACTTGTTTAAAAGCACTGAACATAGCCAGGTGTGGTGGCCCATACCTGTAATCCTAGCACTCAGGAGGCTGAGGCAGAAGGATCCCCATGAATTTGAAGCTAGCCCGGGCTACATAGTGAGTTCAAGGGCAGCCTGAACTAGGTAGCAATATCCTGTCTCAAAAAACAATGACACCAAAAATACTGAATGTAACCTGGTGTGGTGATGCACACCTGTAATCCCAAAACAGTAGGAGACTTAGGGAGGAGGATCACAAGTTCGAGCCCAGCCTGGGCAATACAGTGAGACCCTGTCTCAAAAGGGGCAGGAGGGGAGGAGGTAACTCAGTGTGTGAAGGCCCTAGGCTCAATCCCAAATTCCAAAGGAAAAAAAGAAAAAGAATACTGAATGTATAATAAATGCTTTAAAGAATAAGAAGATATCTCATAAGTGACATAGAAAATTGACTTATCTCTACAAGTTTAGAAATCTTTCCATTTTTTAATAGACTTTCTCCATTACGGTCTTACATATTTGTATATTTCAGTTTATTGTTTTTCACTATGAAAGTAAAAAGTGCTTACGACAAAAAGAGAAACTTGAGAAAGTTTACACAAAACTTTCAACCCACCAAATCTGGACCTAAATACGCGACTGGATTTTAAAAAGAAAAAGTCTTTCCTTTTCTCTCGTTCTTTGCTTAATTTCACATAGCCTCTTCCGCATAGCGTGTTGTAATGGATACGGTTAAAAGCCTCCCAACACCTCCACGGCTCATCTGGCTCCTAGAGCCTTGGCCCAGTTTGCAATGAGAGACACGGAACCTCAATCCCCATTTGATTATTCTTTCAGGAAAGGCTAGAGTTCGAAGACCCCAAGAGAGTGATGGCAAACTTTTTAGAGATGAGTATCCAGCTGCAACCGAAAGCCGGCTTATTTATCACAACATGCTAGCACTACGATTAAACATGAATATTGAGGTTTTAGTTTAGAAAAAAACAACTATTATCCGATGCTCAGCTGCTGGGGTGACTTGGCTTCCATGCCAACAGAGAGGGTTCTGTGTGCCCACTGTGACATGTGTGCCATAGGTCCACCACCGCTGCCTTGAGACATTCAGATGCAGCTTCAGGGAAGCTCAAGGTTAGCGCTACAGATGTTGTTTCGATTATTTCAACTAACTCACAGATACCAGACAGAAAGAACATTTATGTCTCTTCTCTCCATTTCTTTAGTGCTTTCTAATTAATGCCGGGATTTGGATTAGCATCCTAGTATCTACACACAACATTACCTAGAAACCCCAGAGTTCCATTTGCATTTACAGCGGCCAATGTCATTGATTAAGTTGCTCCCATTCTAACAACAACAAAGTCAGACAAGCTGCAGCATCATTGCTGTTCTTGAGCCCATTAGAGAGACAAAGTCTTCATGCAAACAAGTAACCCGAATTGCAAAAAGGAATTTGAGCCTTTCCAAAGAGAGACTAAAGGAGAGAGAAAGAGCTGGTCAACTGACACAGGGGGTAAGAAGAAATCAGAAAAAGAATTTTTAAAGGGCAAGTGTAGGCTGGTGGGTCCAACCAGGAATAGCTACAGACCCCGGAAACAGGGATGTTTCCACTCACAATCTCAGTTTCAATGAGCCTCCACTGGGCTCTCAGACTTGGGAGAAAGACTGGGACTAGGAAGGGAAATCTGGGGGCCCTTCATTAGCTCATCTGCTGCTCACAGGGACAGGCACTTCCCCAGACCCTCTTCTATTAGGAAGCAGTAGACCTCAGCGGCTAAGGTAGGACCGACAGACCTCTTTGGCCCCAAGCAAAGACCTGTTGCTTCTGGGGAAGAAGCAGAAGGAGAAACCCTGTCTCTAGAGCAGGAAACGTTCTTGGGCCCAGGACTCTGCACTGATGTCAAGCACACGTCAGCTACAGCCAGGCAAGCATCAAGAAACTCTCCCCTGCCAAAGACCAACCACGGGACAAGGCAGAATTTAGCTGCCATTGGAGGAAGGGAAGAAATGGAGAGAAAACCTCAATCTCAAGGCCCAGAGACTGAGGCAGGACCACCATGAGAAAGGGGCCCTAGACCCCACACTGCCACAAGCCCAGTACCAATGGACACGCAAAGACTATGCGCCACAGGGAAGAGCAGGGACACGGAGAGGCTCTCTGTGGCTCAGGCAGGCAGGGTAGAACGGGAGCATGGAGAAAAGTATTCACTACGCCAGGTGAACTCCAAGCACAAGGAAACAAACCACATCTAGCAGAATTTGGAGCCTGAAATCAAGCTCCACACCTGACTAGATTGATTCAGCCTCCAAAGGAATGCCAGGAAAGCAGCAGCAGCAGCATGCCCATTACACAGCAGAAGTACTATTCAACTCCACTCGTCAGGTTTTCTATGTCTAGCAGTCAATAAACGTATAGCACAAGACACACAAGAAAGGGACATAAGATAAGCCACTGCCAAATCATGAACGAGCCTTCAGGAACAAATGCAGAAATGGTTTAAATGTTAGATCAAACGGGGACTTTAATCCTGATCACCCTGTTAAAGCACTGAGTGAAAAGATGGACCACATACATGAGCACATGGGAAACTGAAGCACAGATGGAAATAAGGG
>RJWT010007388.1:0-27691 GCA_004365215.1 Cuniculus paca | reverse complement strand
TATCTGTAAGACTTCAGAATAAAGTAATTTTTAAATTATATTAAAAGTTTAAACAATGCTTATATCTGAATTTTCTAAAGAATTCTAGGGAACGTTCTTCAAAATGTTCTTTAAACCAAAATCTAAGTACATCTCACCACCTCACTTAGTATATCTATCTCAAAGCCACCACTACATTTTCCTTGATTGTGATAACAGCCTAGGGAGTGTGCTTCCTTCTTACAGGTATTTCCTTATTCGGATGCACTTTTACCAGACACTGGATACCTCGACGAGGTATCATTGAAAATGTGAATAGTACAAACATTATCTGCCTTGAAGGAAGATAGGAGGAGGTTCATCCGTTAGCACCACTATGCAACAACACAAGTTCTACTTTATTTACTAATTTGAAAAGTTTGATAGAAAAGACATAAAATGCAATGCGTTGTTTTAGTAATTCCACAGTACTTGGAGATTTAGTATTATAGCAAACTAATATCCAGGCAGAATATTACACACAAAATACATGAAAACATACTCATTGGCACTTAAATAATTTTAGGAATGGTACATATATTTGGAATCATTTGGTTGTGTGAATCTATTTTTCAACTATGAATATGATACTTTCAAGATAGAGTGTATTTTCAATGAAAATTTAATTGTAAATTTAAATTGCAACCATGGAACTTAAAAGATTATATAAAAACTGTACCATTTATTGTTTTATATTATGCTTAAAGAACATTACATTTGGAATACAATGGGAAAAATACATTATTAAAATTGAATTTATCAGTTTCTCTTTACTCATGAAATGTAAAATTAGAATGTAGAATGTAAAATGTAAAACTAAAATATGTTAGAAATCATATTTATAGTGGACACACTGACCTAGACACAATACTATTTAAAGAAGAGGTGTCTCTTTTTTGTTTGTTTCTTTGTTTTCATTGTCAAATGATCTGATTTAAGTTGTCTCTTTTTAAAAAAAATTATGTTAGTAGTCATTAATAATCATTAACTACATTCATTTTTAAAATAGGTACTAAAAAGGTCACTTTTTCATAGCTGGGACAAAATCTCCAACACTAAGAACTTAAAAGACAAGAGGTTTATTTTGGCTCAGATTTTAGTTGATGGTCTGCTGGCTCTAAGGAGGAAATGGAATGGTGGAAGGAACTTTGTAAAGAACAGCTGCTCATGCCATGTCAGCCAGAAAGCAGAGAGAGATGCCAGTGAGGGAGATATATTCTTCCAGGCCATATGCCTAGAGATCTACATCTTCTGGCCCACCCTCACCACCTAACAGTGCATTCAGCTCTCAACTCTTCAGTGGATTAATCCACCAATGAATATAGTACTATAAAGATCTAATTATTTTCCAAAATCTGAACCTCTGAACATGTGATACTTTTGGGGAACATTTTAGATTTAAGTCATTACATTCCACCTCTAATCCTCAAAAGATTCATGTCCATCTCACTGTGCAAAATACACTTGTTCAATCTTTAATATTCACCAAAGCCCTAAGAGTTCCAGCATTGCCAAGATGACAAATCTCGTTTTGCCTGAGATTCAAGGTAAACTCTTAGCTGTGAGCCCTATAAAAAATAAAAAGTTAACACTTCCAATATACAATAGCATAGAATAAACATTCCCATTTGAAAGAGGAGAAATGGAAGGGTAGAAAAGATTGGGCCAAAGCAAGAACAAAATCCAAAAAGGCAAACATTACATTCTGCAGTTCCATGCCCCGTATCCGAGTCAAGTTGCAGTGAGACCTGAGCTCCAGAGATTAGGCGGGCCTAAACCTGCAGCACTGCTTTTGGCAGCCTTCATGGCCATGCCCCTGGGTTGTCTACACTCACTAAATTCAACAGATGATATACACTGCTAACATCTGCAACATCCTTGGGTCTACATTGCACTTTGGCTTCACTCTTGCAGCTTTGTGTACTGCCCTCTGAGCTGCACACTGTCCTTTACATCTTCCTGTAAAATCTTGGTGGAAGACTTCCTTCACTCCTAACTCTAGCATTATGCATGCCTGAAAAACTCAGCACCATACGGATGATGACAAGATCTGCCACCAACTTCAAGAGTAGTCTGGATCCCTTTGGTTAAGATTGCAGAGTACTCTGAGTGCTTGAATGGCTAAGTACTGTGACAAGAATTCCAGGAAACCAATTTTCCAGGTGGCCTCTCTAAATCAATGGGCCTATGGGCTGTCTTCTCAAATAAAAACTTTACAGTTTTGTCACCTCGATTGTGCAAAGGACGGGGTCTTGATGATTCCTGAAATAACTTGAAGCCATCTCTCATTTTTCTGATGCAAAGTATGTGTTTTTGTAAAGGCTAATCTTTCCAGCAATCATGGTCTCCAACTTTGTGGGTACTTCCTTCTTGATAAAACTGGAAATGATTTTACAATTGCCTTTTGCTTCTAATTTTCACTGTAGATCTGGCTAAAAGCCAGTGGTAAACCTATGCCACGGACTGGAAGTAGAGCTCCTTTGAAATTTCTTGCATCACATTAACTAGTCCACTGTCTTTTAGGTTTTTCAAAAAGTCTCAGGATATGGACAAATTAAAACAAATTTTCTGCCATAGTGTAACGCACATGGGCACTAGTCCAACTGCCAATAGAGTCTTTGTTCCCAACCAAACCCTACTAAACCTGACCTTCACTGTTTTCATTTTTATCAGCACTGTGTTCTTCTGTGCTCCAACCAGAATCTCCTATCAAGCTCCACTGACAGCATTTTAAGGCTTCTCTTGTCATCACCTCCAAATCTTTTCAAACTCCTCCTCCACACCAATTCCAAAGACTTCCGGATCACATGGTCAGTTGTTCAGTCACAGCAAGAAGCCACTTCTACACCACCCAAGTTGGTCACTTTTTTGTTACTGGAACAAAATATTCAACCCTCACAATTTAAAGGAAGAGAGGCTTGTTTTGAATTAGATTTCAGTCTATAACCACCTGGCTCCAAGGCAGAAAGGACATGGTGGAGGGTTCTGCACAGAGAATAGCTGCTCATGTCAGTCAGGAATCATAGACAGAAGGGAGGCGCCAGGGAGGAAGATCTATCCTTGCAGGCTATGCCTCTGCACACTTAGCTCTTCAGACCAAGACCTGTCTCCTCAGAGTACATTCAGCTCTGAATCTTCACTGGATTATTGTCCAGATGAGAAAAGCACTCGCATGATCTAATCATCTTCTGAATGCTCCACTTTGGAACACATCAGGCTTTTGAAGAGTATTCTAGATCTAAACTATAATAAATGATGTACTAATTCCAAAATGCCTCATTTACTTTTTACTGAAATCAGTTATAATAAGGCCTAGTCTTAAATTTGCAATCTCAGATATTACTTTATGGGTACTGATGCTTCAGATAGACACTTTAGAAAGAAATGATTCACTTTTTAAGTAATAGGCATGATGTTTAAAATAACCAAAGTCAAAATATGTAACCTAAAAATATCACGAATATTACATGAAAAAGCCTTCATTTTTAAGCAGTTCATTGGTGGCTAAATTGGGTTGAAGAATTTTAATTCTATATAGCTCAAGCAATGTTTAAACACATTGATTTTAAAGAAATTCTAACTTTATATAGCTCAAGCAATGTTTAAACACATTGGCTGTTGAAAAAGTTTGTGTCTTAGTTTCTTGTTGTTGAGACGATACATCCGACACCTACAGGTGAAAAGAGGAAAGGTTTATTTTAGCTCAGTTTGTAGAGGCTTCAATCTTTGGTGGGCTGGCTCCAAGGTGGGGAGGTATGGCAGAGGGGCAGGGCAAGTGAGAAAGAACTCATGGCATGGTTGGCAAGAAGCAGAAAACACCCGGCCTTCCCTTTCCTCTATATTTGATCCAGACTACAAGCTTATTGGTTGGTGCCACCCACACCCAGGATGGGGCTTCTGCCTTCAGTAAATCCATCCAGCTACACTCAGAACTATGTTAAAACAATCAAAAGTTTAATCCAGTTATGTGGCTCTTAACCCAGTATCACACAGCTGTGATCCAGCCACGTCCAAAAGCCCCACCTATGAGTGCATGAGGCTTTGGGAGAACATCTAGATATATGGCATAACAATATGATTATGCAAAAATCACTATTTTTATATTGTTGAACATATCCTGGGAAGTTATTGCTGTTTTTGCTCTAAGCATTTTCAAATATTTGACATAATCTGCTACATACTTTTATGGTTTAGGTGTAAAATTTCTCCAAAGTTTCACAGTAGGAGTGAAGCATGGTGAGAGGAACAGGTCAGTGGGGATATGACTTCTAAAGATGTATTTCTGTCCTTAGTCCTCTCTTCTCCCTGTTTTCTGGCTGTCATGACTTCAGCACCTTTTCTCCACCCTGCCCCTCTGCTTTGCTGTTTCTGCTTTGGAGTCAACAGACCATGTACTGAAGTTGGGTGGCAAAATAAATCTGAAGTTTCAGGAGTCAGGTATTTTGTCACTGTGACAAGAAAATGACATATATAAACATCCAAGTTTGTCCTTCTAAGAAAACTGCTTGAAGAAAGATTTCACTATAGTATCATTTTGTAGGGTAACATATAGTGATGTGAAATTTCTTTTTTTTTTATTTTTGTTTTGAAAAGAATACAACCAAACAAAATAAAACAGAGTAGAGTCAATCACAACAAAACAATGAACATTGTACATGACTTCTAAACAGGGTAAAAAGCAATCAGTAATGGCTACCATAATGCCTCTTGTTATCTTCAATATGACTGCCCGTACCATCAGGAATAGATAAAATCAAACAAAATAGAACAAAATAAAACCAGTAAAAAAAAACAAAAACAAAACAAAACAAACAAAGCAGAATAATGTAAGCAGTACAGAACTTCAAGATACTAGTAAAACAGCAGTGGCTACCATAATGCTTCTTACTATCTTCAGAATAGTTGCCTACACCTTCAGACATATTACAATCAAATAACACAGAATAGAGGAAAATCAATGAAAACAAAGAATGAAAGCAATACAGGCTTTCGAAACAAGATAATTGGAAATCCTCAATGGCCGCAATTATATATTTTGTTATCTTTAAAATAGCTGTCTATGCCATCAAGTAGAACAAAATCAAACAAAACAGAATAAAACAAAACTAATCAGAACAATGAAGACAATATGAGTTTCATATCATGAAAATAGATTAACAGTGACCACTTCCTTCCCTTTTTAGATAATTCCTCCCCTTTTACTTTCCCAATATGTATTGTGCATTTTGGATCCCATTAACTCCTTTAGTTTTTTATACTAGGGAGACAACACAAAATTCACCCATGTGACTCTGAACCATTTCATTCATGAGCATGATCTCAAGTTGCCTCTAAAGGATGTGAAATTTCTAAAAATCTTAATTGAAAAAATTGTGTAGTCATCTGGGAAAACTACTTATACATACATTTTTTCCTTTGTAGGACATAATAACAGAAATTACAAACTTAAAGAGTAATAAAACCAATTCATTTCCTGTCAAAGTTACTCTGTAAAAGACTGATGATAAAGATTTTCAGATTTATTTTTCACTGAGTCATTTTATGAAAGATAGAATATGCAACATTTTTGCTATTTCTAAACTCTGTTTTGGGGAAGAACCAAATACAAGAACTGGGAGTTCTTTTAATCTTAAGCATTCATTCATTATGTAAATTAGGGAAACAGAAGTGTAGGAATGATTTCGCATTCTAAATCAACCCCCTAAGGTCCTTAAACTATTTCAGCTTTTATTGAAGATTTCATCAATTGCCTACTAACCCTAATAATAAGGTACCTAACGATCTTTCAGAATTCAATTTTGTAGTGAATTTTTCTGTTTTATTTCTGCATATTGTGCTCTTAATAAATTTAAATTCATCTGGTTGACTTTTGTAATGCAATAATATTAGTAATCTTTAAGTAATTGAAACTTTGTGAGCAGCATAAGCCTTTTTAGGAATGGTCAAAATTACATTAAATATTCTTTTAAAGGTATCACTAACTCTGTGATTCAATAGGTGATCACACAATTGAAGTTTTGTACTAATCCTAAATGTATCAAGATATATTTTGATCACTTATAGATCTTTAAATAACATGGCTTTCCAACAAGCAAATTTCAGACAACAAAAATGTAGGATGTTAGTACAAGAGTATTAAAAAGCTCCCTCTTGTCAGTTAGCTCTTTCACAAAACTAGATATATTAGATGATAGATATATGGATAGATAATATATAAATCGAGATAGGAAATAAAACACATGCATTAATATATCACAATGTTAAAATAACCATATCATCATCTATAAATGAAAGATTATAGCATTATTTTCTAATAATTGAAATGATTGTCTTTTTAAAGACAATGTTATTTTAAAATATGTTATGGTAATTTTTGTATCCAACATACTGTTCAGAAGTCCACAATCTTTTCTGTTGATAAAGTCATTCTCTAGCTGTGAATTTATTGCTTGTAAATTATAGTAAACACAGGGAAATCTTAGTTCATTAGCACTTCCTGACAGACAGGCCAATAACTGAATATTGACATCAGTCAGTTTTTGAAAACAGTGATATCAAAGTCAGTAACAAATCTTTCATTGCATTAAAGAGATTTAGGTTGTGGTTATCTTCTGTGTCAGAATGGATGTTGAAAGAAGAATATTTCTAACCTCCTCTATTCTACTGAAAACTCTTGAGTATGTAGAAACCAAAAACTTTTAAAGTTCCTGTAACTTCAGATTTCCTACACACACACACACACACACACACACCCTAAACATTTTCTCCCTTTTATGCTTTTTGTTGTTCTCACTCCTTCTTTTCTGTTAGGATTATGTATGTTCTCATTAAAAGTGATTTTTCAATCACTTTGTCCTATGACACTAAAATGAAGTCCCATTGTGATGTATCACACTCAAATTTGTAAAGACAATATAATTTCTGTATTAACTGCATATACATTAACCTTCTGTTTTTATGCTTCAAAGTTTAGAATAATTCAGAAAATTCCTTCATGTTAAAACAATCTAGGCAATGTCATATTTAGGTAAATACTTGATTAAACAAGACCGCTCCCTTTTTATGTGCTCCTTCAACAGAACAATTTCAGGGCATATGGTGTTTAACAGCAATTCAATGATGATGCTTTGACCTATGATTGTTAGCAAGATGTGAGTTTCAATGTCTCTGATTTCTTGCCAACTTTTTTCTTTTAAAAACTATCAAAGAAGAAGATATAATTCATTTTGAGGAAGGATGTTTTCTTCCTTACTCACCTTTAGTTGCCTTATCCGATGAGTTGGTTTAATTATCATTTGCCCCGTAGACTCTTGTTGAACTGCATCTACCTTTCCCACTTCTTCAAATGTGTGTTAACACCAATTTGCCATTTGCCACAGAAATCTCATTGTAGGCTTCATAGCTGTCGTATTCTGTTGCTATTGTTATAATGGAATGGCTTAGACTGAGTAATTTACATACAGAAAAACTTAATTTTTCACCTTTGTGGAGGCTGGGAAATTCAAAGTTGATGCCAGCATCTCGTTAGGGCTTTCTTGCTCACGTGGCGTGGCAGAAGAAGGAAAGCCTAAAAGAGAAGTGCATAAAATCATTTTCATAAGTGGAACCCTCATGATCAAAACTATTTCCATTAGGCTTCAACGGAAAACATTACTGCATTGGAGATTAAGTTTCTAACTCATGACTTTTGGAGATGACAGAAACATTCAGAGCACAGCAAAAGTCATTCACTCACCTTCCCTGTATGGTCCACAAAACCTCTTAAATGTTTTCTAAATTACCTGAGAATAAAGATTATAGGAAGCCTAGACCCAATCTTCCTTCACTTTCAGCAGTACTGCCTTTGACTACAGAAGGGACTTACATAGGCTACCTGTAGCACTGGTTTTCATTTTATAGCCAAGCAGAGAAAGGTGCATTAACCACCAAACATGACCTCCCTAGGTCCACTGTGTCTCTTATCTCACCCTCTTATCTATCCCTGAGGTAAATAACAGAAGTCAAGATAGGCAAATGAGGCATCATGTTCTGTGATGCATTAGACTTTTCTTAAAGGTAGTTTTCGTTCAGTAACTGCCAACTAATGATTACTGTCATAAACGTTTAGTTAACACTAAAAAGGACTATACTAGATATATTAATATTTAGTTTTCATACATCATTTCAAGATGAATTTGCACTAAAAATTAGTAAATGCATACAGATTTATGAAGATCATTATTATATAGGAATATATTTAAATATAATAATGCTAATATTTAACCAAATTAAATATTCCTTATCCTTATTAAAAATGGCATAATATTACCTTCTAAAGTTTTACTTCCTGTAACATTTTATAATTCAACATATACTTAAGATCTCTTTCACAAAATAACATCTAATATTAAAATGACTTTGAAGTTAATAAAAATAAATTTGTTTTTACCCCAAGTCATGTATGTAATACATAGATCATAAACTGATTTTTTAAAAATATGTGCTGTCCTAATGATCAGGTTTTAAATGTGTATGTTCTGAAATTCATCTTTCCTAAACAAATGTTATTGACCTTCTGTAATAAAGGTAAAATTCTGTATGAATTTTAGCTTGTATTGGCTGTAAAAGTAATTTGTCCATATTTACCCATACTTTTTATTCTCCAAACTATCCATATCCAGCTTTCATAAAATGCTGTCATTCATCCAATATTTGCCTCTGAAATAATACATTTAAAAACAGTATTTCCTTAGTAATATACTCGAGTAGGGAAGATGGTAACATTTAGTTCTGTAAGTATTTATTTTATTTGTTTAAAGTATAAACTTATCTTTTTTTGTATACAACTTTAGAATAACTACTTTTCATTGTAAGTTTCTAATGTGAAAGTGCTTCTAGGTACTGTTTCTCTAGGGTTATTAACCTCTATACAATTTTGAAATGATTAGACATATTTATTACCTTAAAAATAAAAATGAAAGTTATTTTTATTACAAAAAAATTAACATGCATTAACACTCATTCTGAAATAATAATACAATTAAAGTTTTAATGAAGGTTTAGAAATGCTATTTTTAAAATTATTCAGATTTACATCAGTTCTAGCTTTTTTAGGTCTAACAATAAGTTATGGAACATGGTACAGAAAAATCTCTGAAACAAGTCATCTGAAATTCTTCCATTCAGTTCATTTACCTTTCTGAAACCAAGAAAAATACTCCTGGTACTTAACTGAGCACATGTTTACTAGTACCAAAATTAGAAAGTCTTCACCTTTTTGACTCCTATATATGGTCACTGAGATGTATTTAAAACTATCCTTGGAATTTCTGCAAGGTCTTCTAATAAAGGAGACACATTTTACTCCTGAATGGTGTCAAAAATTTAAGCCTGATGCCTATGGCCTCTAAAAGACATTTTTAACAGTGACTATATAGATCACATTTCTCAAATAACGAAGCAGACCACTAAATTTAGCTTATATCATTTTTAGTGTGTTCATGTGTGCACTACTGGGAATGAACCCAAGGATTTTAAATTGTGAGTTCTTGTGATTCTTGTGAATGTATCTCTTGCTCTTTATTTTTATTTTCATTTTGTTTTGACAGAGGGGGATAGGAGCTCACTAAGTGGCTTAGTGACCAAGGTTGGTTTCCAATTTGTGACCCTCTTGTCTCAGTCTCCCAGGGTGCTGAAATTAATTAGGCACCACTATGCTCATTTTAACCTAGTTCTTTTACAAATGTATAGGTAATATGTCTCCACGTCTACATGAATAAATTTCTGTATTGCTAGAAATTAAGTTATATTTCTTCAGAATCATTAATACTGGACTTTTTCTAGCATATTCAACCTAAATTAATATTATTTCAGGTTTATCATTATTTTCTACTTTTCCCTATCATAGTTATATTAATAATTTCATTTATATTACTTTGTTAGGTAGCAAAATATACATAAAATATAGATAAATCTAAAAAGTATTTCAATAGATTCAAATAGATTGCCAAATATCAAAATATCAGAGGACCATCACATAAATAGTATTATAAGCTATAAACTACAATACAATAAAAATAATTTTAATATACTAGTGCATAAAACAAGGAAAATATTAAATGAAGTAGTCAACACATTTTTTAAATCACTCATGTTTCTACATATTAGAAGTACATGAGTACAGTATTTCCCAAGATAGTTTAGATATGACTTAGCCCCACAAAAGTTTGTGTTGAAATTTGATTTCCCACATTAAGGTATTAGGAGGAACGTTCTTTAAGAAGAGGTTAGATATGGGGACCACCATCTTGAATAAATTAATGCAGTCTTATGAGTTATGATGTAGTAAGCCTGGCATACATGCCATTCTCTTTCAAATATACTCCTCTTGCACAAGATCACTTGCTTTCTGATTTCTACCACAAGATGACTTAGTAGATGCACGTCTCAAAATATTCCTGTATTCTTTATAAATTACCCTGTCTTTTATGTTATAGCAATAGAAAATAGACTAAAACTCATGTCCTTCTTCAATATATGTAAATCTCTTATCATAAATTAAACACAACCTCTTTACCTTTATTTTCTGCTTTTCATAATAATAAACCTTATCAGAGGTAGAAAAATGAATTAGTAATTATACAGATAATAAAATTCCAAATATTAAGCAAAATTTCTATTGTTAACTGATTCCATACATGAAAAAAAAAAGTAGAATTATTGCTTGGTACAATAGGGTTCATGGCAAAGAATTTGCTCTTGTTTATAAACATTTCTACCATTTACAAAAACAGGTAAAACATATGATTTTAATTGTAGAATTTCTCAAGTTATAAACATACATTGAATATGCATTAATCACTATTCCTGTCACTGGGACAAAATATCCGACACCAACAACTTAAAGGAAGAGGAATCTGTTGAATTTCTTGTTTCCAAGGGTTCAGTTCATGGTCAGCTGACTCCAAGGCAGAAATGGCATGGCAGAAAAAGCTTGACACAAGGCCTGGTGGAGAAATGCTACAGAACCAGTAGTATCCAGGATGTAGGGAGAGAAATAAGGGAGAATTTGGAGACAAGGATCAAGATTCCAGGCCATAATACCAGTGACTTATCTTCTCAAAATAGGTGCCATCTCTCAACAGCACATTCAGTTATAAACTCATTCACCAGTGCCCCATGATTTAATCACCATCCAAAAACCATAACTCTGAACTCTTAAGAATTTGGGGGGACATTTCAGACCCAAACCATAATAGAGTATTTTCAAATAACCTTATCTATATTGCTTTCCTTTCCAAACAATCAGTTGGAAGTGTTTTTTAAGAAAAAACATGAGTGAACACATACCTTTCTTCCAACATAGAAAAAATACATCTGGTATTCTGTTTAGCCTTGCCAACTTCTGTAACAAAATTGAAAATAATCAATGTTTATTTAAATGATAATCAATACAAGCACCATATGTTTTCATTATGATAACATACAAAACAGTTAAAAATTGGTTTGAATATTGCTACTGTACCCAACACTTAAGAAACACATCACTATGTTAGAAATATACAGCCTCGTCTTTCTTATGCTTTCAGGAAAGCTCGGGTACAGATCTATTACCCTTTCTTTTTCTCAACACAGCCATCACAACAAGCCTATCTCGCAGAATGATGAAAGTGTAATGCAATCAGAATTTCTAATCTTCAGGCAATCACACATTCCTTCCTTGGAGCTCTGCCAGGAAGTGTTTCCTCTGAGAACAATGTTCAAACTTTTCATAACAGAACTCAAATTCACTTAAATCCATAGCACTTTACATATTCACATTTATACTAAAATAAAAAGACTGGATTAAATTCACATGGGGAGTCTCTGAGTTTCACAAAGAAAGTATAAATTTTGCTTTCTGTCTGAAAATTAAAATACATCAAGGTTGATTTACCTATCTTATTTGAGAAGTATGTATGTTAGTGCATATCATGAATAACAATGATACAGAGCACACCTGCTTAGATTTTATAGAAAAAATATACATGAATGTGTATGTGGGGGTGTACATAAGAATGTTTTTCTGTCTATGTATCTGTCATTCTGTGTAAATTGATTTTTCCTATATGTTAGATGTTCATACATGAAATGTATAGTCCTTTTAGAGATAGCATCCATGTATGTAGGAATAGTACAAGGCTATACAAAACTCTTCTAAAACAAACCTGACTAAAGTTTAATATAGTCATGTTTCCCCTTAAAATTCTAAATGAAATAGACTTTTATGAGATTATCATAAAAGAGCTTCTTTTTGTAAGTATCCCACGTTGTAAAAGAAACACACACACACACACACACACACACACACACACACACACAAATAACTGTCCATTCCCTCAGAAATTTACCCAGGTGGGTTTTTGTCTATATTTCAGAACAAGATTTTAAAATATTGATTGGCACATTCTTTTCTACAAAGGGCAACTGGAAACTATTTTTAGGCTTTGCGTATCAAATTGCTTCTGTTCCATCCATCCAACTTTGCCAGTGTAGCAGGAAATCAGACTGGTCATATATCACTAAAATTTTTTGAAATAATAAAGGAGTTGGATTTTTCCTTCAGCTCCCACTTTTTCAGTTCTTTTTCCTAATGCATAGATGTATAAAAATATGATCGTTTAAGGTGTCAAATCTGAATATTCTCCACAAAAAGCAGCATGCAGTAAAATCTATACTTACTTATAGTTATGTTCACATGAAATCTTATTAACCTGGAAATCAGAAAGACATGCAAATGTTATTACTGTGGACATTCATTGCAAATACTATTGACAAAAATTTTTCAATTCATATTTTGTAAAGACCAGAAAAAAATTTTAAACTGATACAAAGGCAAATTTAGTTGCCACATATTTTGACTTGATCATTTGTTTTATTTTAATATTGCATAAATTTCTCTCAAAAATTAAAATAAAATGTTTTCCTCAGCTAGATGTTATAATTTTATTCATATAGTACATTTTTTTAAAAAAAAGAGATGTATATGTTAGCTGTATGTTAATAAGATACCTAATACAATATGATATTGATTATCTTCAGAATATAACTTTTCATACTACCTGTTTGGAATGCTAAATATAGAGAGGACAATTTAAGAAAAAGTAAATAAATATGACTGTGAACATACAAACTGGAGACTCTCAATCTCTCTATATGTTTGTGTATACTTATGCAATATATATAAATGTGTCACATATGTATGTATCATATATAAAAATAGATGATAGATAATTGATAGATAAATAGATAGATATCCTTATTGGGTGATTTCAAAACTTCCAACAATCCTATAATATCTTTTTAGTTGATTTTTGTCAGAAACTATTATCAGAAATAGTTTCTGCTTGCAGTGCTGATATAAGATCCTTGGGGACCTTGGTTGTGCCATTACAATATACCATAAACACCGTACACTGTGACAGATTAAAGGGAAGACTCCATGTCAAAGGGCAGTGAAACAATAGTTGAACTGGCTGAGGAAAATGTAAATAATTATTTGCTTGATCTTAAGTACAGATTTTGTACTTTCAGCATAAGTTTTGGCTAAGCCAATCAATGTAAGATAAAACTAAACAATGTTAGGTGGTTCTGAAAAATAGCCTTTGCAGGAGATAAGGCTTAAAACCTTCTTAAACATCTCACATAAATAAATTTTAGCCAGACAAGTAATAAAATAAGATTTAAGGTGTTTCTATAGAAATTCATCTTATTGCATTAGACAACTTAAATACAGGCCCAATTAAGCAAAGGAAAATGGTACTAAAACTAGTATTAGAATAAAAATTTCTGAAAAGGATCAAGATGCACAATGTATATGCACCAATTTCCACTGAAGAATGTAATTTTCTTGTTTCACAATCTTATACTAATAAAAAAAACAGAAAATAGAATTAGCATGTCTAATGATGACAGACATGTAGACTACATCTAACTAATGCTTTTGCTTGTAATTATTTAATGAGGAAATCACTAGATGCTAATGTGTAAAAATGATAAAATACAAAGCTTATTGGAAAACATTTTGGTTTATAAAACTTATGGTCCTTAATTCTTATAACATGTCCTCAATAATACTAAGATTACAGCAAATAAAGTAGTCTCCAAGCTTGTGTTGAGAACACTTGTTTTCACCTAGAAACACAGATTTTTAAAATTGTTTAAATACAAAATGGGCTTTACAAATTCTTGCTTATATTGTTTATAGTTTTTCAACAGAATTAATTTCAACAGACACTAAGTACATACTATACATTAAGTAACCTATAGAGTTGATCTAGGTTAGATAAAGGTATATGTGTGTGTGTGCGTAGGTACCCAAAAAAGTATGTAGCGTGCTACTAAAAGATAGAATTCCATATTATCTGGGCTACTTTTCTCTCATTGCTGGGACAAAATGCCTGACACCCAAAGTGAAGCAAGGAAAGGTTTATTTAGCTCACAGTTTCAGGAGATTTCAGTCCATAATCAGCTGGCTCCAAGGCAGAGTGGCATGGCACTGGGGCAACATTTCAAGGCAGCAACCAGAGCACAGAGCAAAGCAAACCTCTTCTCCTCCCTTGTATTGTACACAGTCCCCCCCCAATTCAGGGTGAGTGTAACACTCACAAAGTGTCCTTGCCCTCCTTTGCACAGGATGAGGATATTTACAAAGTAAGAACCCTGGCTCCCTGCTGAGTCGCTCAGTTAAACTTCTAAACTGCTCAAGTTGACACAATATATCAACCACAACAATCCACCCCTTGTCAACTTGGTAACCAGACATATTTCTTTGAAGCTACCTTCAGATACCAAGACATGTTAATTCTTATCATTTTGCAACTTGAACATTTTCATTCCAAAAGTTACAAACAGGAGGGTACAAAGGATTGGGACCAAAACAAGTCCAAAATCCAGCAGGGCAAATGTTAAGTCCTGTAGTTGCTTGTCCAATATCTGAAGCAATCTGTGGCAAATTGCGAGCTCCGAAGGGCTAGTGTGGTTCCACCCCTATGGCACTTGTAGTGCTCACCAATCCCATGGCATCTCTCTTGTGCTGGCTCTGCCCCCCCATTGCAGTTTACCTTAGATGATCCACGTTACTGGCTTTTCTAAACTTCTGGAGTCTCCAGTGGGGCTTCCACTGCACCTTTGGCTTCACATTCACAGCTTCACACACTGCCTTCTCAGGGGCACACTGCTTGGCCCCCCAGGCCTTCTGAATTGGGGCAGAAGCTGCCTTAACCTCAGAACTTGTGCATTCTGCATGCCCCTAAAATCAGCACCGCGTGGATGATGCTGAAGTTTGCTGCTAGCTGGAGTAGCAGCCAGGCTTTCCTCTCTCTTGGCTGTAGGGGTTGAGTGCCTGGATTGCTGGGCACTCTAAACCTGATTGTGAGGAACAGATTCTCTACACCACTGCCATTCTGGAACCTCTTGTGGCCTCCACTACCATTCTGGAACATGGTGCTCTGAGGCTTTCTCCTCCAAGTAAAGTCTTTCATTTTTGCAGTTTGGAAGCTGCAAAGGTTAGAGACTTGCTGCTTTTTGCACTGCCTTCAGGCTATCTTTTCTATTTCTCTGTTTCTTCTCAGCAATTGAGGTCTCGGCTTTATATTTACAGTCCACAGCTTTATGGGAGCTTCCTTTCTGGCCAAACTCACATTTTAAATCATCATGCTGGGCTCTTTGCTCTTGATTTGCAATATAAATCTGGCTAAAAGTCCCCAACAATAGCTATGCCATGGCCTCAACATTTGACTGCCTTAAAATTTCTTTTGCTAGATTATTTAGTCCACTGTCCTTAACTTTAGTCTCAGGCAAAGTCTCTGGACATGAGCAAAATGCAGACAAACTTTCTGCTAAGCCAAAACACACATCATGTGGAGTCCAACAACCAATGCAGTCCTTCTTCCCAGCAGAAACCTCCCAAGCCTGGTCCTTACCAGCAGGCTTTCCATCAACCTTCTGGTCTTCTGAGCTCTGACCAGAATCTCCCCTACAGAACAGCCTAATATGTTCCAGCTCTATGCATACAGGCAACATCTCCGAACCTTTCCAAATTCTTTCCACAAGCCTTTCCCAAAGGCTCTTGAACCACATGGTCAGGTATAGTCACAGCAATGACCCCACTCCTCTGGTACTAAATTCTGTCTTGGGTACTTTTCTCTCATTGCTGGGACAAAACACCTGACACCCAAAGTGAAGCAAGGAAAGGTTTATTTAGCTCACAGTTTCAGGAGATTTCAGTCCATAATCAGCTGGCTCCAAGGCAGAGTAGCATGGCACTGGGGCAACACTTCAAGGCAGCAACCAGAGCAAAGAGCAAAGCAAACCTCTTCTCCTCCCTTATATTGTACACAGTACTCCCCCTCCCGCCCCAATTCAGGGTGGGTGTAACACTCACAAAATGTCCTTGCCCTCCTTTGCACAGGATGAGGATATTTACAAAGTAAGAACTCTGGCTCCCTGCTGAATCTCTCAGTTAAACTTCTAAACTGCACAAGTTGACACAATGTATCAACCATAGCACATATATTGAAATGTATGGAAGAATATCAATACAGATAAATCATTTACTCAGCAACAAAGACTCTTAGATAACTCTTCTGAGTATATTTCTGCATAAATTTGTAGAAAATATTTATCTTCAAAAATTTTCTCTGTATTTTTTACACCTAATTGTCTTAATCTATTCTATATATTCTTTCATCTATATTATTAAAGATTTCATCTCTCCAATCATTCATGTGTTTAAAATATGTTAAATTTTTAATAAACTAACTCCATTTAGTTATAACTTACATATAATGACAAAAACCCATTCACAATATAGAATTGGATGAATATCCTTATCAATCTCTCTCCCAACTCTTACTTCAGGCAGTTATTAAATTGTTTCCTAACACTATGGTTTTCTTTATATATTCTATAATATCATTTAAACAGTTTATACACAATATGTTTCTGATCATACTTTTTCACTGAGGAAATTATTTTAAATTTTATTTCACATATGTTTCCATTAATAGTGTGTTGCATTGCATGGCTATAATAAAATATTTTACTTGCAGCTTTATAGATAAAGTGGGTCATTCTCAGAATTTATTACGATAGTGCCATAAATATGTGTTCAAATATTTTTTAATTAAATTTACCCATACATTTTAGATATACATAATGATCATATTAAAATATGAAATTTATACCTATACATGATATACTTTGATTCCTTTTTTTTCTCAGTTCCCTATCCTCAATTCAACTGTTTGTCCCCTCCCTATTACAAAGCTTTGTTTCCATTTTATCCTTTTTTTACTGTCTTTTTTTTTTCCCTTCCTTCCTTTTCTCTTTCCCTCACCAATAGGTCTGCTTTCTTTTTGAATAATTTCTTTCCATTTCACAATATCTATTGTACATTGTCCTTATTTACTTATTCAGTTTCTCATAACATGGAGACAATGTGATGTTTACACATGTGAGTCCCACTTATTTCATTTAAGAGTATGGCCTTGAGTTGTATCCAGTTACCTAAAAATGTCTCAAGTTTATCCTTATTTATGGCAGACTACTACTCCATTTTATAAAAAAAAATCACATCTTCTTTATCTATTTCTTGGTTGATGGGCATTTTGGTTGTTTCCAAGATTTAGCTATTATAAACTATACTTCTATAAATACGGGTGTGTATATATTGCTGTGGTATGATGTTTTTAATTCTTCCAGGAAGATACCTAGAAGGGGAAACATGGGTCCAATGAGACCTCAAATGCTAGTTTTCTGAGGATTCTCCATACTGATTTCCACAGATGTTGCAACAGTCTGCTTTCCCATCAACAGTGGAGAGCAGTTCCTTTATCCCCACATCCCCTCAGGTATCTGTTATTAGTTGATTTCTTGATAATAGCCATTCTTTCTGGAGTGACATGGAACCTCAGCATTGTTTTCATTTGCAATTATTGAATTACCACTAATATTGAACATTTTATCATATATTTATTTGCCATTTTTATTTTTTCATCTGAGAAATATGTGTTCATCTCAAATGCCCATTTTTGGATTGTGTCTTTAAATTTAGGGGGCATCTGATTTTTTTCAATCCTTTATATGTCCTAGACATAAGCTTTACCTGAAGGACAACTGGCTAAAATTTTTTCCCACTGTATGTGTTGTCTTTTCACTCTGTTGGTGATTATTTTTGCTGTGCAAAAATTTTTTAATAGGATGAGATCCCAGTTATTGATTCTTTATTTCCTGTATGATTTAGATTTTGCTCATGAAATATTTGCCTACACCCATCTTAAAAAGTTCTGCCTAGCTTCTCTACCAGAAGATTTACAGTTTTTTTTTTAATATTTAGATCTTTGATCCATTTGGATTGTAGTTTAGTTCTTGGTGATAGGCATGGGTCTAGTTCTAGTTTATGCCATGTGGAAATGCAGTTTTTCCAGCACCATTTCTTAAAGAGGCTATCTTGGGCCAGGGATTTAGCTCAGCGGCCTAAGCGCCTGCCTGGCAGGCTCAAGGTCGTGAGTTCAAGTCCTGGTGCCACAAAAAAAAAAGAGGCTATCTTGCTTCCAGGCAGTATGTTTGACTTTGTTGTCAAAGATAAGGTGGTTGAGTGTGCTTGGAGCTGTGTCTGCATCTTGTAATCTGTTCCATTGATCCTCACATCTATTTCTTTGTCGTGCTGTTTTGATCAAGTAGCTTTGGAGTATAATTTCAAGTCAGGGATTATGATGTCCTCTGCCTTGCCTTTATTGCCAAGAATAACTTTTATGGTTCTGGATTTCTTGTGGGTGCAAATGAATTTCAAAAAAGTTTTCTCTAGTTCTGTGAGTTATGCTAATGGTATTCTCATCAGGGTGCATTAAATCTGTACAACAATTTTGGGAATTGGGCCATTTTTACTATGTTGGTTCTTTCTCTCCATGAGAAGAACTGTCTTTCCATTTTCTAATATCCTCTTTAATCCCCTTTTTCAGAATACTGCAATTTTCAATGTATAGAACATTTATTTCCTTTTTTTTGATTCTTAAGCATTTCATTTTTTTTTATGTTTCTGTTAAGGGTGTGGTTTCCCTAATTTATCTTTCAGGGGGTTTGTTGTTTGTGCAAAGAAATGCTATTGATTTTTGAGTTTTGTTCTTCTATGCAGGTTCACCACTGAATTTCATTATTAAATCAGTAAGTTTTTTGATGGAGTTTTTCAGGTGTTCTATGCAGAATATTACGTCATCTTCAAATAATTATAATCTAACTTCTTCTTTTACTATCCTCATTCCTTTTATTTCTTTGTCTTTTCTAGTTTCTTTAGTTGTTCCCAGAAATATGTGGAATGGGCATGGTAATACTGGACTTCCTTACCTTCTTCTTGATTTTACAGTGAAAACATTTGTTTGTTTCGCCATTTGGTATAATGTTGGCTATTCATTTATATAGACAGTTTTTATTAGATTGAGGTAAAGACCTTCCATTCCAATTTTTTGTAGGTTTTTTTTTTTATCATCAATGGATGTTGAACTTTGTCAGATGCTTTTTCTGTCTATTGAGGTGTTCATGTGGCTCTTGTCCTTGGCTCTATTAATATGGTGGATTGAATTTATTGATCTGTGTATGTTGAACTATCCCTTCATCCCTAGGATTAATCCTACTTGGTCATGTTCCTTGTCCTTCTCCTCTCTATAACTGCTTACCTTACCTGGTGGCTTTTTTATTTTGGTGTTTTTGTGCTTGTGGTCTTCATTTTATCTTTCTCATATATCCTTCAGAGCATTCTGAAGAGCTGGTTTGGTCTTCATAAATTTCCTCAGTTGTTCTTTGTCATGGAAGTATCTTATTTCTACATTGATTTTGAAAGAAAATTTTGTGGAGTACATCAATCTGGGTTAAAGATTGTTCTCTTTTAGGGCTTGAAATATCTAACCCCAACCTCTCCTTGATTTGATGGTTTGCATTGAGAAGTCTGCTGTGATTCTGATAAGCTTTTCATTATAGGTGATTTGCTTCTTTTCCTTGACCTCTTTGACTACTCTGTTCTTGTGCTGAATTTTTTATTATTATATGACTTGTTGTAGAATTATTTCAATCATGACTGTTTGGAGTTCTGTTCACTTCATTTATTTTTACATGAAATTCTTTAACCACATTTGGAAAGTTTTCTGCCATTATTTCTGTGAAGAGTTTCTTTAATGGCTTTTGTGCTGTCTTCAGTTTTCTCATTGACACCAATCAATCTTGTATTGTCCTTCTTTGGTTCATCTTGCAGCTGTTAGATTTATTTTTCCTGGTCTCTTGTCATTTTTAAGATATCTTTCTTTTCCTGGTCACTAGTCAAATTTGTTTTTTAGGTCTAATATTCTACCCTCACCTTCATTTAATCGGCTGCATATGCTTTGAATGGAGATTTTAATCTGTCTGGTACAAAATAAAATGATGATCAAAGTGAAAGACATTAGAGTAGACACAGATGAGAGAAATATAGGAATTTAATAAAATTGTGGAAATCATGAATGTCCACCATAAGAAAGGGAATTCATGAAACAGATCCAAACCAAAATCCAAGAGATTAAAATCTCCACTGAAAGCATATGCAACAGGAAAAGAAAGATATTTTAAAAATGACAAGAGACCATGAAAAATCAATCTAATAGCTGCAAGATGAACCAAAGAAGAACAATATAAGATTGACTGGAGTCAATGAGAAAGGTATCTACTATAACAAACTGGTGAGATCAACACAGAAAACAAAATAAAATAAAAAACAGAAAGTGACAAGAAAAAGAAGCAAAATGGAACCCCAGATCCCCAGCCCACCCAGGATAAGCCCAGAGTACAATGAGATAGGAAAATTGGAAGTCAAGAACTGGAAATTTCTGGAATGATAGCAACAGTAGTTAAAAAAAAATGGAAAAGGCTATAGTAGGTACCTTTATCACTAGTATTGAGGTTTCCCTAGGAAATGTCTGTTCTTCAGGGATATCTTCTAGATGTAGGTGGTTCCTTATGTCTATTACAAAAAAGTTCCTTCCTGGTTTATTAAGGATGAGAAGTTGCTATTTGGCTCAGCACCAAGTCCTTTGGTATTGGGCTATCATGATGAGTATGACTGCATGAAATCACAATGTTACTACACAAAGGAGAAAAACTAATTATAGCATGTATGGCTTCCTGCCTAAAATAGTACAGTTAGCAATATCCATAGCATCAAGTATAATGTAGCCACTGAAAAACGCTAGTAACTATTAACCTGATATTTTTAACCATAGGAGCAAATTCTAGAGTTATATATCAAAATCTAACTTGTACCAAGAACTTGTATGCCATGATTTTTCCCCTTATTGGAGTGATCTTATCCTGTTATAGGGGATTTAAGAGGGATAGGGGACAAGATAGAGAGATGAATGAGGTCAAACAGAGTAGGAACAAGGCTAGAGGGCCAAGTTTTGGGAAACTGGAAGACACAGGATAGAAAAAATAAAAAACAAAGTGAAGTAATATCAAAGTGAACCATAAAGAGGAGAGTCAATGTTTACTCACAGGAAAATATCATGAAATCAATAGATAGGTAAGCAAAAAGAGAAAGAAGACAAGTAGAAAACAAAAAGAAAGGTAAGAAACCTAAATAATGAAAAAAGAAAGAAGAAAAAAGCAAAACAAAAAGAAAGAAGAAATGATAGAAGAAAAACAAAACAAAACCCAAACCAGACAGAAAAAGAATAACTAATTAGAAAAAAATAAAAATAGTAAAATTCCTCTGGTTTCCATACTTCAGTGGTAGTGTACAAGCTGGATGCCAGAAATGTGTTGTGTTGTATATTCAGCTAAGTTTGCACTAGGATTTCTGCTGGGTATATGGCTGATCCTGGCCTCTGGATGCAGAGGTTAGGACTGGTCTTCCATTTCTGAAGCTGGAGTTCTCCATGAGTCCTTTGATATAGAATGGCAGCCCCATCTGTTTCTGTTCTGTGTGTCTGTGTGCTGAAGCACAACACTGGTTCACATAACTTACCAACTGCTGGCTCCTTACTGCCACCTCACACTTCCATGTCAGTGACCCTGCGTAGGCTGACATGTTCACCTGCACCAGAGCCTCCTGCTCTCACTGGTTCCTGTTTCAAATATTTTTTGAAGAACAAATATATATATTCACATTATTTATGGTACTTATATTCTGTAACTCACTGTGAATACTGAATGAAAAAATACCAAACACTACTCTTCAGAGAAATATCCAGGTGGGTTCCTGGGAGGCTTTGGTTATATTTTCATCTAGTGAACAATGTAATATATGGTTGTATACATATGCCTGCTTAAGGACAGTTGAATTAATATGTAGTTGTTTCAATAGCATTGCATACACAGTTAATAGTGTTACAAGTGAAACCTGAAGGAAGGTTATATAATAATGTATATATGTTCTCCATAAGGTATATCAAAGCCTTCTTGGTTTTAGGAGCACAAGAATTAATTCAGTATTATACTTCAGGGATATTTTAAAAATTAAATCAACAATAAACCCTATAGCATTGTGAAAAAACATGGAAATAAATGGATCTTGTATTGCATGTTCTGTTATAGTATGAAAGTTGAAACAATAGTTGCCTTAAACCTCAACAGGAAAATTACATTTTGGGCATTTTTAGTCAGTTTCTTTTTAGATTTTAACCAATGCCCATAGCAGACTAACTTTATGAACTAAAGGTACTCATTTTACTAACAGTTTTGATGTCTGAAAGTTCAAAACACTTGCTACAGGCTCTAAGAAGAGATTCGCTTAACTGTGCCACTTCAAGGAAGGTAGTTTTTTTAATAACAAAATCCTGAAGTGGCACAAGGTATCACATAACAAAAGACCAGGAGAACACATTTCCACCTATGTATCTCTTTTCCCTCTTCTTAAAGATTTAAGTATTCAATCTTTGGAGCTCCTCCTCAATGACATCTTCTCACTTTCTAAAGACCCCAACTCTAATCACTATGGTCAAATTAAGTTTGCATCTTCATACTATGATTAACTTATGAGTTTAGGGTGAAAATTTTGGCTAGAATTCAGAAGGAACAACTATATTCAAAACATAGAATGGACTGTTCAGTATTTCAATACTTTGTGATATTTTTGTGATCTATAAAAATTGATTTAGAAATTCATAAATACATTTTAGTGAGTATGTAAATGTATGTGTATGTATGTTAGTTTAAAAAGTGAATAGATGAATTGTCGATTTATATTGTAAATATATATTTAACTTTTAGTAAAATGCCAAAAACTTTATCTTATATGTCAATTAGAAATGGTGAAAATTGTACTTACTCTTAATATTCCCCTGTAGTTCATAGTGTAGATAGTATGATCACATTTTTTAAAAAATTTGCTATTAAATATTCCTTTTACAATTTTTTGGCACATAGTTTATATAAAGAAGAACTAACACTGGCAGCTTTGAAAATGTCTGTCTGGTCAATGGTTTCCCTTTGGGGCTTTGAAATCACACCACTTGTCTTAAGGTGAAAGCGTGGTTCAGGGACTGTGCATGCTAGTGGACAGCACTTAGTAGCGGTGTAGGAAGATGCAGAATCAGATGATGAGGAGGAAAAGGAGGTAAAACTCTTAAATATGTCTGGAAAGTGCTCTGCCCTGGAAGTGGTATCAAGGTTCCACAGGGGGAAAAAAAAATAGCTGCTGATGAAGATGATGAGGATGAAGATGACAATGATGGAGATGATGAGGAGGACGAGGAAACCAAAGTAAAAGCTCCAGTGAAGAAATCAATATGAGATACTACAGCCAAAAATGCACAAAAATCAAAGCAGAATGGAAAAGACACAAAACCATGAACACCAAGATCAAAAGGCCAAGAATCCTTCAAAAAAACAGGAAAAGACTCCTAAAACATCTAGTTCTGTAGAAGACATTAAAGCAAAAATGCAAGGATGTATAGTCAAAGGTGATTTTCTTCCCAAAATGGAAGCCAAGTTCATCAATTATGCGAAGAACTGCTTCTGAATGATTGAGCAGGAGGCTATTCAAGATCTCTGGTAGTGGAGGAAGTTTCTTTAAGAAAACAGTTTAAACTGTTAAAATTTTCCATCTCATTTCATTTAACAGTTGCTATCTGGCCATCCTTTTTATAATGCAAAATGAGAACTTTCCCTACCATGTTTAATAAACGTCCAGGTTCCTTTGCCAAGAATGTGTTGTCCAAAATCCCTGTTTAGTTTTTAAAGATGGAACTTTACCCTTTATTTGGTTTTAAGTATGTGTGAAGTGTTATGATAAGACATAGTAGTGGTAGTCAGACATGGAGATAGTGGGGAGACAAAAATATATATGTGAAGTAAATTCAGTATCTTAATAAAGTAAAAAAAAACCTGACATTGTTTTATTTAATGTTACATTGCTATAACAAAGTAATTGAGTCTAAATAATGTTTAAAGAAAAGAGGTTCTAAACAAATCCCACCATTTTAGAAGATGATTGTCATAATACACGGTATGTACTTTATGCCCTTAGTTGCCTCACAACATGGAAAATAGCACTGCAGGAGCACTTGTGTAAAATAGATCAGATAGCAAGAAAAAGAATTTAGATAGAGGGAGCCAGGTTTGTTCTTTTATAACAAGAGTCTCATGCGTACTAACCAGGTTCCCAAAAAATTACTTTAGTCATTTTCAAGAGTAGCAACCTCAATGAACTCCAGGTCCCACTGCCACTTAACATTGACAAACTGGGGACCAACATTCCAAATGTGAAACTTTGGAAGACACGCTTAAACCACATACAAATCATAGCACACATATTCAAAGTATATCACGATAAACTTTTTTAGAAAACCATCTTATTGAGGTTTAACTTACACTTAATAAAAGGCATGACTATGAAGTGTACAGCTGAATGTTTTTCATAAATATATATGACCCCTTGAAAGCATCAGTATTGAAATATCAGTCTCTAAACGGGAAAAACAAATTTTCCACTCTCACATTTAAAAGATAATCCTAGTTAAACCAGATTTATGGAGGATTTTATTCACAGTATCAAGCAGTTCTGCAGCAGATACAAACTGGTTGTCTATAATTCAATTCAATTCTGAAGTCAACCTCCACGAGTTTGGTAATTTGC
Source organism: Cuniculus paca (assembly GCA_004365215.1). NCBI lineage: Eukaryota > Metazoa > Chordata > Mammalia > Rodentia > Cuniculidae > Cuniculus > Cuniculus paca. The sequence continues at coordinate 2,556 of RJWT010007388.1, read as the reverse complement.
TAAAAGGAGTTCACACAACCCAAGGAGATAGTTTGCAAACATTTACAGGTATTTTTGTAAAGGATATTATAAAGGATACAGATAAACAGCCAAATGAAAACACATGTAGGAAAAATTAAAGGGAGAGTTAGGAGTTATACAGTTTTCATGCATACTCTGCACATTTATATGCTCAACCCAGAAGCTCACTGATTTTTGTTCAAGAGTATTTATAGACTTTAGTATTTAACCACAGAATTTCTTGGATGTGAGTATCTTGGGCTAAAAGCTAATCCTTATAATCCTTTCATAACTTGATCTTTATGTAACTGTCCACAGTCTAAGTTCAAGCAGAAGCCTTACTTTAAGTCAATTTAATAACAGAAAATCTGTTATACAAGGAACTTGTCTAAGGTATTTGTTTTTTCATCATTAAAACAAAATACCAATAATCATAACTTAGAGAAGAGGAACAGTTTATTCTAGTTTATACCTTTTGGAGAATTCAGTTCATAGTCAGTTGGTTTCATGCTAGGATGGGCTTGGTGGAAGGATATGTTGGAGGAAATTTGCTCATATCATGAGAGGAAAAAAGCAGAGAGAAAAGGAAGGAGTTGGGAAGGGAGTTGTACCTTCCCGTATCATGTCCTCAAAGACCCATATCTAACCATGCCGTATTTCCTAACAACACATTCAGGTACTGAACTCATTAAGGAATGAATTCACATATGAGTATACAGTCCCCATGGTCCAATTAGTTTCTAAAAGTCCCACATCAGTTCTAAAAAGCCCCATGACAGTTTTAGGGTAAATGCTATGTTTAAATCATAACATCCCACCCCTGGTTCCCAAAAGAGGCATGCACATACCTTTATAAAAGTGAATTATGTCCATTTATAAGAGTAACCAACTTTTAAACACTTAGAACATGAAAGTCGAAGCCCAAAATCTCCTATGATATTCTAGGCAAGCATTTAGCTTTAGGCCTCTACAAAAACTAAAATGAAAGATGATACTTTCAATATAAAATGAATATCCGTGGTAAATATTCCATTTTAGGAAAGAAAATAGAGAGATAAAAAGTTTGGAACCAAAGCAAGATGGAAACCCCACAGGTCAAAATTAAATGATATATTTCCATACCCAGAACCCAGGGAAAATTGTGATGAAATGTGAGCTCGAAACAGCTTGGGCAGCTCCACCCCTACACCATTGGCAGATGCAGCCCTGGAGACCTCTCTGTTGAGGTGGTTCTTCTTCATGGGAACAAAATATCTATTCCCCTCAACAGTGTAAAGAGGGAAAAAAACTTACTTTGGTGCATGGTTTTCAGAGTGCAGTTCATGAACAACAGTCTCCAAGCAAAAAGAGGATGATGGGAGCATCTTGCTAAGGAAAACTCACAGCTTGTGGCTTTCCTCAGCAAGCATTCCATGTTCCTGGAATCTACACCTTCCTGAAGTCTCCATTGCACATTTGGCTCGACTCTCACCACATTCCACATTGTCCTCTCAGTGATAAACTTCCTGTCTTCTCAGTCATTTTTCTGAAATCCTTTTGGAATACTCCCTAACTCCGTAATTCTTGCATTTGACACATCTGAAAAAAAACAGCACCAAGTGGATAACAGCAAGATCTATTTCCAGCTCCAGCAATAGCCAGACCCTCTTGGATTATGACTACAGAGGCCTCTGAGTGACTGCTGAGCATAGTGAAATAAATTTCTATGTGGTCCTTATTAATCTGGCTTCCCAGAGACTCTTGAAAAGCAAAGTTATTCCCATTACCTTACTTCAGTTTCCTTACACCTTTGAGCCAGTGAATGGTGGGATCATGTTCATTCCTGAGATACTCTCAAGTCATCTCTGCCATTGCCCTGATGCACACCATTTGGCTTCTTTTTAATGCCAATCCCTTCTTATGCCCCAACTTTCTAGTTATTTCCTTTCTCTTGAAATTGAAAAGTTAGATATTAAGGCTGTAATATTCGCTTCTAATTTTTACTATAAATCTGGCTAAAAGCTACCAGCAGTACTCATGTCATAGTTTGAATATTGCATTGCCTTGAAATTTCTTCACCAGACTAATTAGTCTGCCACCCTTAATCTTAGTTTCATGCAAAGTCTCTGAAGATGAGCAATATTTAGACAAATTTATATCCGAACATAACACAGGTGGCCTCTGACCCAATAACCAGTGGTCTACTTCTGCTCAAAACTCCTGAGCCTTGTCTTTATTGTCTGCATTTCTGTCAACATTCTAATGATTTCATTCTCACCAGAATCTCCCATTGAACTTGGCTTTTAGCATTCTAGGTCTTCTCTAATTGACATCCCCACACTTAACAAACTCCTCTCACTAGACAGCTCCAAAGAATTCCTACCCACGTGGTCAAGTATATTTATATCAGTGGCTCCTGCTCTCTACAAATATCTTAGTCAATTTCTTCTTCATGGGAACAAAATATCTATTCCCCTCAACAATGTAAAGGGGAAAAAAAGCTTACTTTGGTGCATGGTTTTCAGAGTGTAGTTCATAAACAACAGTCTCCAAGCAAAAAGAGGATGATGGGAGCAT
>RJWT010007387.1:0-27697 GCA_004365215.1 Cuniculus paca | reverse complement strand
AAACCACTCCACTCTCCATCCCAACTTCTTTCTTCTCCTAAATAGTAAGTAACACTTCTATTCACCTAGTTGTTTCAGGGAAAAAACTTGCAATTATTCATTCTCCACGTCTAACACCCCATCAAACCCGTGATTCTTTTTCCCCCTCCCTGGTGGAAGGAAATTTGGGTTTTATTTGCAATCCCATGATTCTACATATATTCAGCCACATATTACCATAACTAGATCAAGCCAGAATTTTTTCTTACCAGGATTACTACAACAGTCTCCAAACTGGTCTCCCTGTTTCCATCTTGCCCCGCTACCAACTGGTTTTTTTTTTTACAAAGATTCTAAAGCAACCCTTTTAAAATAAAAGTCAGACCTTGTCACTTCCCTGCTCAGAACCATCACCCTTAGAATAAATTCCAGAGCCTTGGCTATGACCTACCAGGCCCAACATGAAACTGACTTTGGCATCTGTGCCCTTTCTCTACCTCATCATTCTTCTCCAGAGACAGTGACTTCCTGATATTTCTTAGGATGTGAACCTTGAACTCTTTTTTTTTAAATTTTATTCTAAAGAGAATAAAACCAAGCAAAACAAAATGGAACAAAGTGAGTCAAAACAAACCAGTATAAGTGACACAGGACTTCAAAACAATATGAAATCAACAAAATAGCTGCAGATACCTTCAGACATAGTAAAAAAAAATCAAACAAAACAGAACAGAATAGATTCAATAAAGACAAAACAATGAATGCAGTAAAGGACTTCGAAACAAGATCATAGTAAATCCAAAATGGCTACCATAATATATCTTGTTATCTTTGAAGTAGCTGCCCATGCCATCAGCCACAATAAAATCAAACAAAACAAAATAGACCAAAACCCAACCCAACAAAACAGTGAAAATGATACAGGACTTCAAAACTAGACAACAGGAAATCAGCAATGCCTGCCACCCTCAGAAGGAGATCCACATAGATGCTACACTGTGTATTGCCATCCTCTGAACAGATGATCAGACCACAGGCTTTAGACCTGCAAAGTCAGTGAAACTCTAAACACTACAAGCATTAAATTGTATTCCACTTCAATAGCCATCATTGCAGCCTGAGTTTCTCCAGATCAGCCAATCACTTATGGCAGGGTGTGGGGCTGGGGGGTTGGCTCTTCTTGTTTCCCAGCCCACGTGCCAGAAGGGACTGGCATCTGGCTCTCCCTGCAGTGGCCCAAGCATGGCACCAATTCACAGGGAGGGCTTGATTCTTGGTGACTTCTTGTTCTCTTCTCCTGCAGTCCACAAATGGTGCTGACTCACAGTAAAAGGCAAGCATCTGGCTGTCCCCACAGTGGCCCGCACATGGTGCCAATTCGCAGGGAGGGCTTGTTTCTTAGTTACTTCTTGTTCTCTCCAAACCTTGCACTCTTGTTTGGGCCTTTGCTCCTGGTTTTCCTGAAGTCTATAGTGCATTTCTTCAGCGTGGCTCACGCACTCACCATTTCCTTCACATCTTTGCTCAAAAGTCAGCTGTCAGAGAAGCCTTCCTTGTCACCTTCTGAGGCCTAACTCTAACTTTTATTTTCCTTATAGACACTATGCCCACCCAAATTTATATTATATATCATTTTTCTGTATTTACCCACTATCCACTAGTGTTTAAAACCTTAAGGGGAAAAAGACTTTTCATCCTTTACACTGATAAGCCACCAAATCAAGGACTATGGCTTGTTCATAGTAGACCCACTAGATATTTATTGAATTAATTATTTAATGATAAATGAATAATCCCCTACTTACAAGTTTGCTGAGATGCTAAGAAGTAAAGTATAGGGAGTGATTTCTATTATGTAGTAAGCTACTCAACAAATATCTGCTGATTTTACCATTTTAAATAAAATGAACCTGGACTATAGCAATGGTGCATAGAAACTAATCATTTTTGTGACACCTGCCATTTTCAGAGTATGATTTTAGTTTTGCATTTTATATGTTCCTGTTTTGCCTCTGCTTTTTTAGTGCTAATTGGAGAAATCATGCCTCTTTGAGTTCACATTCAGGACTTTATTTTACAGTTAGGTATTTCTTTTAAACTATCCACTTGAAAAAGAAATGCCACATTGGCTTCCAAATAAATTCTCTGACTCTAGAGGTAGGCAGCTTTCAGAAGTCTGACACGATTTCCAGCCACAAACCAAAGGGCAGAAAAAATGTTGCAGGTTTTCTGGCATCATACTTAGATATCATGCATAAACTTTCAGGGAACTGACACCAAAAGTAGATTTGCTTTCCCATTCCACAGCCCTTCTCATCCTCAATGATCACCAGAAGTAGTTTCATCCCTTGGGAGTAAAGGGTAACTCTCTTTCACCTCCCATGTGTCCCATAAAGACTCACTGGCAGTGGAAGGACTGGGGAGATCAGAGAAAGGCAGATTTAACTTTGAACTCTGGTCTGGATTCACATAAACTGTGTGGTCAGTTGCTTAACTTCCCTCGTTCTCCATCTACAAGGGCATAATAGTATCGTTCTTAAAGGGTTGGGAGGATTAGATTGGATTCCCTGGTGAAGTACTTGGCCCAGCTCTGTACTCTTCTGCCTGCCATCATCCTCCATCCATTCATAGCATGGAGAGTTCTCAGAGAGCTCTCCATGCACCATCCTCTGTGACTTATGATCAGGGAAGATGCTGTCAATATTCATGCTGTTGTTGCTGTTTCTTTGTTTTGCTTTTGTTGAGATATAAGTAGATAATTGTGGAACTGTCTGGACATAGTTTGCAGCAAATAGAAAATGAATTCAATTTTTCTGTGTGATAATATTTGCTTTGATAAGCCTCCCTCTCTCAGGGTCACATCCCTTGAAAAGTCTCAGCAGTTTCCTGAACATCCTGCTTACTTAATGTATTTTTTAAAACTGCCTAAAATAAAACCTTAGTCTTACCTTCCACCAGCATTGGGTCAGTTTGGAACCTGAAGGATTTGAAGTGAATAGGATCTGTTTTGCTCTTTTGCTGCTTCGAGGTCTTCACTTTGGATTGGCTCAATCTCAGTGAATGATAGTTTCATAGTCTTCTCTCACTAAACTTTTTCAGAGATGAAAGGTCCTCTTCAGAATTAACACTATGCTCCCAAGAACTCATGATCTCACTCCCCTCTGTCAGGATAAACTAGGCTACACTACCAAAAAAAATGTCTAAAATAACTCAGACTCATGTTTTTCTCCTCGGCTGGCAGCTCCTTTGATAAATTTGAGGTATGGGACAGAATAGTCCCTGCTGGACCACTGTTTCTGACCTCTCTTGTAGGCTGTTGCTGCTTTCTCCAGCTACTCCTTTCTGGCTGATGATACCCCATTGCTGACCATGATGGTATTTTTCTAGAGGGACCTGTAAGGACTCCCCACTGTGTACCTCCATGCAGTGGAAAGTTGACTTCATACAACTACATCCAACTTCAGGTGTGCAAAGAAGCACCAGGAGGTTGGGGATAACAGCATTGTCAGTTATTTATTACTGGGTACACAACATAGATGTGAAATTTAATGGATTAAAGCACTAGTTAAACTTGATGGATTAAAGCACTCATCATCTTTAGTTGATGACTATGTGGGTAGACAATTGAGTGGAACTCAGTTGGAGCTCTTCTGGTCTCAGCTAGACTCCTGTAAGTCTGCAGGGTGGCAAGGTGGCTGTAAGGCTGGGATCTCCACAGAGTGATGGGAGTTTGACTAGACAGTGTGTCCCACATAATCCTTAAGGCCATGTTAGGTTTATATATGTAGTGATTTGGCAGGTTTCGCAGCAGGGCACTAAAGTGTACAAGGCACACTGAGGCTTGCACTTTGAAGTGATTTAAAATTACTTTCACTGCTTTTTATTGGTCAAATTCCCAAAATCAACAAGTGTCAAGGAGTGGAAAATAAGCTCTGCTTTTCATGGGAGTAGATACAAATTCACCTTGCAAAATAGTCTGGATAAGAGGCAGGTAAGGACATTTTGGTCTTTATCCAGTCTACTCCAAGCACTAATGACCACATCTTCCACATCTTTCGATGTAGAAGTTAGAGGATTGAGATGGAAATGGCAGATCTTGGCAAGGCCACACTGACTCATCCTATGTGTTATGTAGGGGAGCCCAGCAACATTTGATGGGGACCCTTATTAGAATAGAGCACCTTTTGGTCTGCAACTTTGGATCATAGATATTAAATCCAGACAATAGGAAAGACATCTATGAATATTCTGTTATAAAAGGGAGCCATCTTGAAGCTGAAGTGACCTATTAAAGGTCGGGCAGTAAGTGGTTCATTTCTTTCATCTGGATAGAAGGAAAACTGCATATCAAATGCTAGTGTTGAAAAGACATAGTAAATATGAGAGACTTTGAGAAAGCCATAGTAGTTGAGATGGAGAGGGCAAAGCAGATGTCATCAGACTCCAAAATTTACCACTCCTTCAAGCCAGTATTGACATTCACTTCCTTAAACCTATGAAAAAAGAAATTTCTTAAAGGACTCTGAACAAGAGACATTCATAGTAATATCTATATTTCCAAAAGATCCCTCCAGCATCAGTAACATTGGACAGAAGTGCAGACAGCATTCAAAACTAGACCTTCAGAAGCTAGTACTTTTCCAAACTCATTTTTGTGTCTCTTAATAAGTCTAAAGGTAAAGGAGAAATGTCCTAGTCTTCCATCTTCCATGTCCGAAAACAAGAGAGAGGTCCAGAGGAAGGGCAAAGAAAGCCAAATGTGTAATTTAAATGTCTGTCCAACACATTGTTTGTTCATATGCATCAGACTCAAGCAAACTTGAGAGTTTCTGGTTTGTGTCCTGTGAATAATTTAGCTAGACTGATGTCTACTCAGACAGTAGCCTCTTCTGCTTAGATATGTATAGAGACAAGTGGCTGCTAAGTGGTCATAAGAGAGAAAAGTTCGCATTACACACTCAGCCTTTCAACCCATGAGTGCATACATCATTTCCAACTGCTTGAATTCGAAAGATCAAAAGCTCAATATAAGATGTTTTGATTGCACATCATTGGAATCCTAAGGATTCAGGGAAGGAAGAGCAAAGGCAAAAGCAAAAGCAGTGGTGCCCTTTGTGCTATTCTGACTTGGTAGGGGCAGGGGCTGGTGGGGTGCTGTTGAATTTCATTTTCACTGAGCGCTGACATCACCCCACCCACACAGAGACACACAGGAGCTTGCTTGGAGGCTGAGGGTGTCACTGGGAACTGTGAAGTGTGTGGAGCAGACCTCACCCCCACAGCATGAGTCTGCATGATCCATCGTAAGAGAGACTGTTCTGTCATTGCATTGCAGCTCCAGAAACTAAAACGATCACTTTCTTTCAAGACCAAGAGTTTACGGAGCAAGAGTGCTGACAACTTCTTCCAGCGAACCAACAGCGATGTGAAGCTGCCAGCAGAGACGCTGGCAGAAGTCAGCCCCAGCTCCAGCCCACTGCCTTCACCTGGAAGCCTGACATCCACACCCACCAGGGCTGGCCTGCACCCCAACAGTGGCAAGGCACATGCCTTTCAGGAGCACATCTTCAAGAAGCCCACTTTCTGTGATGTCTGCAACCACATGATAGTGGGTAAGGCCTTCTCCTGCCCCTTCCTCCAGGTTCAGCATCCGTGAAAGGCTGAGTAAGAGTGGAATACATAGATCCAGGTATCCCCAGACACCTGAACTCTGAGCCTCAGAGATTCACATGCAGGAGGATTGTTCAGGAGTGCTTTGAGGAACAATATTTGTGAAAAGGTAAGAGACGCAGAGCTGAGCAGAGGGACAAGTTAGGTTGTGACATAGCTACAACAAGACTTCAGTCAATCCCCTAGGAAGTTCCAAAGCCCTTTAGAGTTATCTTACACTAGGTTTTTGTGCACCTGTGTCATCCTGTCATTGCACATAAGTTTTGGAATGTTTGTTGTTTCCCAAAGAAACCATTGTCTCATCAGTGAAATTGGGCATGTCAGTGATTTCCAGTATGATCAAAAGAACAGAAGTTTGCAGTTCTCTTCCCTTTCTACAATGGCCCAGTTAAGAGGTGTGATATGTAAATGGGAAGCAATATCAGTCCCTATTACAACCATAAATACAAGTCCTGTTCTTATTTTCAGAAAAGGATTATCTACCTATACTCTCATTTGCTAGTCACTGTTATACATGTTCTTCCTTCCAACAGACATATTTAGAAATAGTGCATGTGTCAGCAAATGATTTTGCTTAACAACTTTGCTTAGGCAACAAGTTTACCTAAAACTCCAATGCTTAAAACGAAGCCATGGTTTGCTGTGGTTCAGCTGATCCATGTCCCATTCAGTTGTTGCATCTTCTCCATTACTTCTCTCTTATGCTTTCTGTGAACCACTGGCTCAGATATGTCATGTTCTTTCCCTGGCAAGGACGAGTGGAACCACACAAAGCTTCTGAAGGACTGGGGTTGGAGGTTGCAACCTCTACTGATATTCTATTAAGTCAGTAACTTAAATGAGCAAGAGTCAAGGAATGGAGGTATCTACTCTCACCCTAGGAGCAGGTACTACACACCACCTAAAGAAGGGAAAGGATATAAGAGAGGAGAAGTATGGGATCAGCTAGCCTATCTACCACTCAGATCATCTCTGGATTACTGATCCTTTTCAGATTGGTAAATTCTGCTAAGTCTTGAAGCTTCCACCACTCTGCTCCACTTCTTTATCTAGAAGTATATTTGGCATCTAAATGTCAGCATGGTGACTTCCAGTGGTCTCATCATGTTCCCTGTTCAGAACGCTTAGACAATCCACCCTCCAACTTAATTTTTGTGAATGCCTAGCTGCCATATCCAATGTAGCTCTTGAAGTTCCTGGGAGGAAGGATGGTGGGAAAATGGAGAAATAAAGATAAGAATCAGAATACAGAAAGCTGAGGTCAGGTGGAGCCCTCTCTCTGAATGGGAGGAAAGGAAGTACTCAACTACTGCAGCACATTTATTTATACATTCAGCGGGTTGATATCACAGGACACCCCTCTGCCTAGCAACCTGTCTGCATGGCAGCCTCAGGGTACCTACTGTTCTGGGAGGAGCTGGAGGAGCTTGTTCCTGTGGCTCACCTTGGGTGCTCTTTGTTCTCCAGAATGGCCTTGCTCCAGCCCCATACATGTGATTGCTCTCCAGCTTCAGCCACTCCCCACACCTAGCTTCTAAATCTGATGCATTGCTTTAATTTCCACATGAATTTCCACCAGGCTTTTTCAAGGTAGCACTATTCATAACCCTTAAATAGGTGGTGATGAGGTTCTATTTTAAAACTCATTGTAATGAGTGTGAAAAGAAAAACAGAACATGTGTTCTTAAAAATGAGTAATGAAAATGAGTTCACTTCTGAGGAATGTCACAGTCATTACCCTAAAGAGGATTCTAGGTACAACTCAAGTACAACAACAATTTTGAAAGAGTCTATTCTTGTTATAGTTTAAAAGACCTGTGCTAGAGGGAATCACTTTGTACTTTCTCATATCAGAATTAAATTTATATTGCAACAGGCTTTTTATTTTGAAAAGACAGGAAAAAGTCAAAAAGTCATGCTGCTCTTTTCAAGGACTAACTAAATAAACCAAATACTTGGCTCTTTCTAAGAAAGCAAAATGGGGTTTTAAGTGGTAATTTGAATCAACACAGAAAAAGAGTATGAAAAAAACTACAGAAAGGAGATGAGGAAAGAAAAGTAGTAAAAATGAAGTACATGTTGATAACCTGTAGTATCTTTTTGAAAAAGTAAGTAGGACTTTTGATTTATCTAAAAATGGAGCACAGTTGATCTGCCCTGCTTCTCCTTTTCATACTCAAATCTAGCCTTCTGTCTCCACATATCTAGACATTAGGGGAGACCACTTGCTGTTCTCACTTTAGAATGACATTTCAGAGCATATATTAAGATTATTCTTATTCCTTTCAATGGAGAACTAAAGGGTATATAATAGTGGCTAAGAAAAATCATATCCCATTTTTATCTCACTTCTAGCTGATGCATACTTCTTTAAAAAATAGCATGACTCTGATGTTCTCACTCTAAGATTTCTAAGATGAAGTGGATACTCACATTTGATTTTACGATGCTCCCCACTTGTACCTTGATGATGCCTGTGCCTTACATCTGGAAAGGCCACACATTCACAAGACCACTGACACCAATAAAAATAGAATAGGCTCCCAACTTCATCTGCTGCCCATATACTTCTAATTTCCTTAGCTCCCTATTGCCATCTTTAACCTTGCTCTTGGACTTCATGCCTACCAATTTCTCCTTCCCTACCAAATTGATTACCAACCCTTTAGGTTAAGCAGACATGGGGCATTCCCTCTGGCTAATCTAATCTTATTTCCAGGACTTCATGACCTTTTATGATTACCTGTTTAGGTCAGCTTCTTCTGGAAGAATAGGGCACCTAAGCAAGTCAAAAATATCCAATTCAACCCTTCATGGAGGTATGAGAAAAACATATATGTCTGTCAGCTCCAATACTGAATATTCCCACCTTTGAGTCAAGAGGACTTGAGACTAAATCTTAGAGTAGAAGAATGCTATACCAACTCTTATACTTGAGTATATCATATTTCCTCACCAAGAAGATCAATGCTTTCAATGGTAATCCTTAACAACAGGAATGAGGGATGGGGAAACTCATTTTTACCATGTATCACTTACACACATTCCATTTTTGGCATTCCATCTTTATATAGACAAAGCGCATTGAATGAATCTATATGACAACCCACACCTCATTGAAATTTCAAAGACTTCAACATGTGTGATTAATAAAACACACTCTATGCATGGTATATTCCATCAGTTAAAGGAATTTTCCTAACAAACTCTACTGTTTTTGTTTATTGTCAGATAGCTTGTTTCTAAACTATCTTTAAATTAACTAAATGTTTTTAGTAGGATCCCACTTAGAAGACACAGCATATTAAATAGAATCAGATTTTTTAACCAGATAATTAGCTACTTTATTAGACTTTATTTCTTAAAATTTCAAGTTAATGGCTGCTACAAAAAGAACCATTCACTTTCATTACTTTCCAACTAGAAATCACTAGGAAAGTTAATATAATGTAATCTCACGTAGGAGTCCCAAGAAACAAAACCTAAGAGGCAGGCCCGGTGGTGCACGCCTGTAATCCCATCACTCAGGAGGCTGAGGCAGGAGGATCCTTGTGAGTTCGAGACCAGCCTGAGCTACAAAGTGAGTTCAAGGCCAGCCTGAAAGACATAGTGAGACCCTGTCTCAAAAAGACAAGGACTGGGGATATAGCTCAGTGGCTTAAGCGCCTGCCTGGCAAGTGCAAGGTCATGAGTTCGATCCCTGGTGCCACAAAAAAAAAAGAAAGAAACAAAACCTAAGACAGAGATTATTGTGAAAGTGGTTTATAGTTTGATGTGTCCTTTGGATAAGAGGAATCAAAAAAGCAGGAGGAATAAAGGACAGCACTAAACTAAGATATGGTCTCAAGCAGGGTCAGCTTCAGACTGATCCCCCAGAGTAGTAAGTACCACCCTGAGACAAAGAACCAACCTTGTAAATTCCCATCACCCAGTCATTGGCCACAGCTGTCTCCAGGAAGAAGTAAGCATGTGGGATTCCAGCAAGATGGATCATCTTTTGTTGAGGACAGTTCTCTGGGGCCAAAATGAGGGGTGGCATCTGTGAGGAATTAGCAGCCAATGCTTACAGCACTAGCATGCTAAATGAGATCTGGACAAGGCACCAACAGTATCTGTTACATCTGCAAGCTGTATAAAAAACAGCCCTCACTAGGAATAACTTTAAAATGCAAATGGATCTGAGCATTGGTGTAACTACAACATTGCATTGCCATCATAATGAATCATATAACATGAACAAATACTGCTTACACTGAGACCCAGAACTTTCTGCTGTGCTCTTGTTTGACCATTAGTTTGTTTCCTAGCCTTTTCTGACAGCATTCCATTGCTCAAGCTATTAACCAGAACTTGAATGGAATATACATACGCACTCCCATATAAACATAAAAACATAGAATTAAAAGGAAAAAGTAGCATTTGCTCACCAATAAAGTTGTCTTCTTGGTGAGAAAAGACAAATGGAGATAAAAGGAAATATTGAAAAGCAAATGTCAACTCTGTGTTCTCAGAGTGGAATTGAACCTCTAAGATCATTTAAGCATTTTAGGGGTTGCATAGATTTTAAATAAGAAAATACAAATTATCTCTAACACCTTTTTAAATTTTTATAAATAGAAACTCTCCTTTGGACCATAGTACATTTACATACTAAAATGCAATATCCAGAACTTGGTGGTTTATCCAATGTCATTATTAATCTCTGGTGCCCATAATTTAACTTCTGCTTTTCTAGAGGACAGAAACATAATGCAATGCTCAGTACAACAGAAGCAAATAGGTCCATTCTGGGCTTTTTTTTTTTTTGGTCTCCCTCCACCCCACTAAGAGGATCATATTGATTCTGGGTGCAAAATTTTAAGCGAAAGTACATAAAACTGGAATGCAGTCGCAGTAAGGAGATGGTGGTTCCACCAGATAAGAAATACTTTCAGGAGGTGACAATATTTGGTCCAGAAAAGTCTTCAACAGATCAGTCACAGTTTTCAAATAGCTAAAGAGCCCTCATCTGGCACAGGGTTTAAATTCAGTTGGGGTCCCAAATGGGCCGTGACAAATGACACAGTGAGGCAGAGTTCAGGCACTAAAAGAAGAGCTGCTTAAATTAATTCCAGAAGTAGTTTCATGGATTTGAGCAGAGAGTAAAATACATGTTCAGAAAATGCTGTATATTATGCTCCCTTTGGACATTCATAGCACACATTAGCATTTGAAATGTTGCCATCCTGAAAGCAATCCAGGTTTTATCAGTGCAGAACAGTGGCAGCCACTTAAAAGGATTATTACTAAGGAATTCTCCATCCTAACATCTGTGTTTCCTTAATTCCACTTGGCCGCTATTGAACACTCTTTGACACATATCTCTTTAATGTACACAATTTATAGAAACTTTTCAATGCTTGCAAAGGCAAATTCATTAAAGAGTTATTAAGACTGCAATGATATGTTCAAAGTTCTCCATGAGATTATCAAATATAAATGAATGTGTGGAACTGTACCCAGCACTTTCCAACTCCTCAGCACAGAATACCTTTAAAACTGCATCTGCTATTATTTTTCTGGACTTTATGCTGCTTCTATGTATTATGCATTTTAAGAAATGTCTCATTGGGACTGGGATGTAGCTCAGTGGTGGAGCACTTATCTAGTATGTATGAGTCCCTGAATTTTATCCCCAGCACCCCCCAACACACACACATGCGAATCTCATTGAAAATCACCTAAATCGAAAAGAGTAAACCACATTCCTTCCAACAAATAAAAGGTTGGGCAGAAATGAAAGCCAAAGAAGGAGGTATCCTACAGTCTCCCATAGAAATAGAAGCAACCCTTAGCCAAGACTAGCACTGTATTGGGGCAGGGGCGGTCACATGGAAGATGCACGTAAGCACTTTGAAAAATTAAAAATCTTGACCTGCTACCAAAAAGAAGAGAAGATAAAGAGGAGGTGGGGAGACCTGGCTAGATTACATTTCTCACTACTCTGCTACAGATAACCTGTTTTCCATGTAGAGTCCTAAATATTCTTTTCTGGGCCCATTTTCAGTGCTTCAGCATTTTGCTCTTCCTTCTGAAACATCCGCAAGCCCCTTCCTTCCTGCTCTGTCTCTCCATGTTTCCAATTCTAAATCTATTGAGACCCAATTAAAATGCTGTTTTTAGTTCTGCAGTGATCACTTATTTTTTCTGATTTTTCATGTCATTTCTTTCTTTCTTTCTTTCTTTCTTTCTTTCTTTTTTTTTTTTTTTTTTTTTTTTGTACGGGGAATCGAACTCATGTCATTTCTTAAACCTCTTAGACTTCTGTAAGTTCCTCGAAGACGTGATCCACTCTAATTTATGTTCCTATTCCCACAGAAACTGCAAAACACACACCTGGCACACAATGAATACTTTAAAAATAGTAGTGGGTGGGTGGGGGAAAAAACAGTCTGTCTTCAAATACCAATACAGAAATAAAAAGTAATTAAAAAAAAACAATAGAACGCTGAGATATCTCTATTTGCTTTGAAAGTCACTCCCACGTTTATCAAAATTCCAGCACACACAAAAAGGAAGCTTGACAATAGACCCAGTTTTCACACCTATTATCTTTCTCTTCATTTCTCCCTCATGTTGCATATTTTAATGCAAAGTTACATAGTACACAAAGGTCATAATGGAAATATCTTCATTGTAAATTACATCCATATCCAAATAAGGTAGCATCCTATCCTCTAAAGCTTTTGCCATCAAGTCCACTGTTACACTATTTCCACTTTATTTATATATTTGCTTGATTTACCTTCATCTAATTTAACTATAAATTTTTTTGTGTGTTGACTAAGTGCTTATTTTGAAATAAACATAGTAGGCTTTTAGATTTTTCTGTCCAACTTGAATTTTCATTCTTTTTTAACTTTTACTACTACATCTTTGCAGTACGTACTGTTCACATTCCTTGGGTGGAGTTGAAACATGTACATAACACATATTAATTCCTTTTTATGTCCCCTTTCCCTCCCTTTCCCCCACACTCCTTTCATATCTTGATCTCCTTCCCAATGAGGAAGAGCTATATCCCCACTTCTTATTCTCTTTTATTTTCCTTTTTATTTGCAATTTGAGTTTATCATATAAGAAAAACCATGCAATATTTAAACTTGTATGTCTGATTTATTCCACTGAACATTATAGGATTATGAATTTACATTCATTGTTGAGTGAAATATTTAGCTTTCCTTCTGCTATCTTGCTATATGTTTTCAATTTTGTGTCTCCTGTTTCTTTCCAATGTGTGTGTGTGTGCACGTGTGGGTACACACAAGCACATGATGTGTGGTTTACATGTTCTTTATTTTTAATAATTTCCTGTGTTTTGGAGGGCTATGTGTGTTCTTCTAATAATTACATCTGAGATTTTCAAAAACATTCTTTATTCTACTTTTTTCAACTTATTAAAAAATAAAAATACAGATTTTATTCCCCTTATTCCAGATAAATTTACAAAGTTTTTAAAATCCCAACTCTTATCTGACCAATGTTTTTACTTCTTGTCTCTGCAAATTAAGCATGACCCTCTTTCAACTCCAGAATTTGTTGCTATTTCAGTGTCTTATAATTTATGCCTGTACTGGTCAGTCTTCCCATTGTGCAAAATGCATAGCACCTGCAAAGGAAGAGAGGCTTATTTTGGTTACCAGTTTCAGAGATTTCAGGCCATGGTCACCTGGCTGGAACACCATGGAGGAAGGACTTGGTGGAGCAAAACTGCTCCTTTCATGGCACCTGGGAAGCAGAGCACATGGGGAAAGCACCAAAGAGGAATGGGCCAAGGACCAGATATAGACCCATGAATTACCTGGACACACTGAGAAATATGCTTCACTCATCTCCTAGGCATCTCTCAACCCAGTCAGGTTGACAATCAAGATTAAGTAACTTTTGATTGAGAATAAACCTTAACATATACATACATTTTGTAAATGGATTTATACATCTTTTTAGATGTTTCTGTGCTTAACTAGATTTAATATTCATCCCCAGTTCTATTACTGAATATCATCTGTATTCTTAAGCTTTTGTTTTTGGTTACTTCTCAGTGATCACAGTATATTTTAGGTATTAGTCAAGAATAGAAATAAGGGAATATACCTAAGGGAAGGAATTGCCATGAACCCTTATTGTTGTGCCAGTGCACCTCTTTCATATGGAACCTGTTGATGAGCAGTGTCAACTCAGGGCTTCTGACAGGTTTTGCTTAATGTCTCCCAGCTCTATTCTTTACCACTGCATCCTTACCCACTTGGCTTTCTCTGAAACTAGCAGCACATCCTCTCCTTTTATAATCATCCATAAAATGCAAAGATTTGGGAACTGGTGCTTTACGTGACTGATTAAATTATCTGCTATGTCAATTCCATCCTTGTCCACCTCTAATTAAGATTTTGATTCTAAAATTCTGTTTTATTCTTCCCTGTGTTCCACAAACAGTCTTCTAGATTGTTTTTAAGTTCTGGTTTTGACCCTTTAGTATCTAGTTCTCTTGTATTTTGTTGTCAACCAAAATTAGAGTTGTCTATAATTGTTTCTTGTTTAACTTAGCAAAGATTTCAAAGCATGTCCTTTCTTACACATTGTCAAGAAAAGTAAATTATGTAATGTGGTTATATAGAATCGGCAAGTGGCAAATATGGTGATATCAGTTCCAGAGGGTTGAGTCCATAGTGTGCTATGCCCTCTGCAGTGTCATTAGCACTGAGCTCATCATTTATCCTTACAGATGCCCAAAATGAATTTATTGTGATTGAATGAATAAATGAGTATCCAAACAGTGAGAAATATTAATATCCAAATTATGCTTATGATTGTTTTAGTTATACACAAATTGAAGTGTTGAGAACTAACAATTAAAATTGTAGATAAGCTCAATAACCACTTTTTCACCAAAACTTTCATAAGCATTAACTCTCTTCTGGGCCCCGTGTTAATACCCAGGTCATACCTTCTTAACAGCTTCATAAATCCAAGGGAAGAAACTGAAAAGTAATAAAGAAAAGGGAAATAGAAGTTATGTAGAAGTTAGAATAAATGAAAGAGAGGCCCTATTTCCAAGTGAAAGATCTGTAAGGCCTCGCTCTACCACAGACTCTGGGCAGGCAGTGAACATGTATTCAATGGGTCCCTCGCTGTCCTTCCAAGGCCATCCCCTAGCCCCAACCAGTTGGGATGCCCTGAACCACATTGCTGACAGGAGGATATCGGAGCCCCATTTGGGGGCATCAGTTTGGGAAAACCAGAAAACCTAAGGAATGATTGAAGTCTAGCTTATTCCAATGGAAGTTGTTATACTTCTACATACATTCCTATCTGTATTTCTTAATATATATACTGATAGTAGAAAGATACAGAAACTTTCCTTGATCCTACCTTGAAATATCTTGTGACAATTAAGAATGAGAAAGTGATTAAGTGGTGAGAAGAAAAGTCTTTTCGTGCACATAGCTCTCCAGAAAATAGTAATTTTCCAAATTATCAGACATTGCTTTTGTCTTCTCGGTGTAATCTCCCTGTAAACTGTTTACTTTACAAGTAATTGGCTTAAGTTTTAAATGGTCAAATTTGTGGGAGATCATCTTAAAAATTCAGAAAAAAATAATCTTTCTTTAATTATAGATCATGATGTTGGAAGCAAGTGCTTTGTTAATTTTTTGAGTCACAACACAAAGATAATCTTTAAGAAAAATAATGTTTCTTCCACCCTAAAAAAGAAATTTGCATCTTAGAAGACTTTTAAGATCATATTTCAGCAGAAATACATGGCACATAGGAAGATATTTTCAGTGTATGAATAACAGACCAGAGAGGGAAGAGTGTCTGATCATTTAAGTTATATGTTTTCTATAAAGTTTGATAATTTCTTATAGTTCACCAGTTAGACATTATAGCATATATATTCTGAATACATGTTCTTCTAAGACCCACTATGTTTTATATATTTTCTTCATATTGTATTCAGGAAGAAATAAAAACATTGTTCAGGTAGAAGGAAATGGGGAGAAATCAATCAAGATGCAATTGAGATGGGGGTAGAGAGGAAATAGACAGTTATGAAGCTACCAAGTCTTCTCTTGCCTGTGATATTGTTTAGCCCTGCTTCCTGCTTGTGGTCCATATGAAGCCATGAAAGGCCAATGTTGAGAGCCTGCTTGGCTTTGATCCATGATTTATTCCCAGTATGCAAGCTAGGTAGCTACAGGAATAAGCATCACCTCCATTTGTAAACCTGAGGAGATAAAAAGCCTGTTGAAAAAAGTATGCCTTGTACCACCATTCAACTGCAACAAGAAATGCTCCACTGACCTACTTTAGAATGGTTCCTTTGATTGTGCCACAGTAAATGCAGCATTATAAAATAACCGACGCTGGCCTGTGTATATGCCTGAGATTCAAAAGCATCAGGCAAAGGTGTGTGTGAGGTATAGGGGTGTGTGCTCGTGTGTCTGTGTGTGTATGTGTGTGTGTGTGTGTGTGTGTGTGTGTGTGTTTCGAAGTGTCTGTACATTGTGATCCAACTATCAAGGACAGAGAATGGGAGGCAGGTAGAGAAGTGCATGGTGAATCCTATTAAGCATTTTCTCTATAGCTTATGAAACACCAACAAGTTACCCAGCCACAAAAATAGAGCAGAGATCATTCTATCACATGCTAAGCTTACCTGGAAAGAAAATGGAGAAGCCTATAGCTAGCCTGAACACCCTTCCCCAGCAACATGACAATGGTCAAGTGCATAAGCATACCCACCACAAAAGCACAGACATGTACACAAATATACTCAAACGTCCAGTCTGCCAAATGTACTTCTGCCCTCATGGCAAGGATATTTTTTAGAGAGTTTATGTCCACCTTGGTGCAGACTTGATCCTTTGCAATGTAACTTCCAAGCACCATCCTTACCCCCTTCATAATGCTGTAAAGAGAAGTAGCAACAAGGGTATATCATTAAAACCAAGGTGGGATAATGAACCAACCTGATTGTTTGACCCAGAAACATGCTACAACTCTGCCTGATATCATTGTTTGTAAAGGAGATTCAAGAAACATTTTTTGAGCATTCATTTTCTCATTTGAAAAGCAGGAATAAAAAGTACCTATCCGAGAGGTTGACTATGAAGTTTAACACAGTAGTGCTCGATTAGTAACTGTCTGGGTTCTATGCTTCTACTCTGCCTTCCTGCTTTGCTCCCACTGTCCCCACAGGCTGCACTGTCCCCGGGTCTAGTCACAGGGGTCAGCTGCCAGAAGTTTGCTGCCCTGATGTCTCGCTAATGCCAAAATGATTAAATATATCAAAAAATGAACAAAGCTTCTCCTTCCTCTAAAACATTGCCGCTACATTTCTGTCTTCTGTCCGGTTAGGGCAGATAGCATCTCGATCTCTCAGTTACATGGTCAAAAATCTCAGGTCCTTGCCGCCATTTATGACCACACTCTGTCAATTCCAATGCTTCTTGCCATCAGTTCTGGTTCTCCCCTCAGCACTTCCCCACCCTGGTAGACTTGTGTGCATCTCATATGAGTTGTTTCAAGAACCTTCTAAATTATGTGATTTCGTGCCACCTCTGTCTCCTCGTCCATTTTAGACATTGCTGCCAAATCCCTTCTAGAAGAAAACTGACATCGCATTACTGCTTTTCTCAAGAATGCTGGCATTACCTCATTGCCTAAAGAACTACACTCATGCTCCCCAACTTGACTTGCTTATTCTAATACCCACAGGCCTTAGCCAAGATGAAGAAACAGCTTTATCCCATCAGATTTATAGAAAATAAAATTTTGTTTACTACCCCTAACAGTCATCATCAGCGGCACTGGTGAGCATCTTCAATAAGTGAATCATCCCAAAAATTAAAAATGCAGACCTGCAAGGGAAAGTCAGGAGAAAAGCAGAAAAGTCCAAGGAGGGTGGAGAGATGCTGTGACTTTGAACAAATGATTGCCCCCCTCACTCCTTCAAAATGAGATTGGGAATTATGATACCACATCATAGAATTTACTGAACTAAAATGATGCCTGTGAAATTACTTTGTGGGTTATAAAACTCAAAACCTGCTTACTATTGCACTGCTCATGTATTAAAGCTATATGTGTAAAAAATAAAGAAAGTTGACATTAATTGTATGCCAAATTCCTCAGAAAGCACTCTGTAGATGGAGGGAAGTGTTTGGAGATGAAAGGAAGGGATTTGGGCAGTCCAAACCTTGGAGACCTGGATAATACAAATTCTCCAGATTTACACTAGAAGAACAATTCTAATGAAAGCAATTGACATTAAGTACACTGCCAACTTCAGCAAAGAGAAGAAAACAAAGCAGCAGAGATTATTAATACCCAGGTCAGGAGTGTCAAGTCCAGATGTTTCCCAGATGGTCATGAGAAAGTAATCCTTCAGAAAGACACCTCTTCCCAAAACTTTAGGCCAAACACATACAACAGAGAAAAGTTTATCAGCCATGGTATTATGATGTGAACTGATGGCCCAGAGGGTAAAGGTAAAGGCTATGGACTTGAACATGAGGCTCTGAGCCAACCCAACTCCTGCTGCTATTTTTAAAGCCAAGTGAGGGTGAGGGGAGGGGGAAGTAAAGAGAGTTTTTCCACTAATAGTCAGGAACCGAAATAGGAAAGATCAACAGAGGCATTTATAAACAATGAATGCCATTAATTTTTTTAAGCTAAGACATGACTGGAAAAGATGTAATAGAGCAAGGAGTGGGGAGCATAGGCAGGGAAGATGGTCCAGGGATAATAATATTTTTTATTGGTCCTTTTCTACCTAGCTGATGGCTCTTCAAAAGTCACTGGTGAATAACTGTAGTTTTGAATTTCCCAGAAAACTCAGAAATCATCTTTCTAAGTGAATTAAGGGTAGAAAATAGATGGAATGGATTATATTTAATTGAGATCACATGACTCGTGTGCAACTGTGATGGAAAATGTGTCCTCTTTCTCTACCTTGAACACCGAACTCTCTAACTGTTAAGTGATAACTGCAGTTTAGAGGCCATCTAAAGTGTGATGCTCCAACTCCAAAACTCAGGTCCTTTCTGTTATGCTACATTGTGAGAACAGTAGAAAGTCATCTAGGACTTTTTTTGAGAGAGTGAAAAAGAAGCTATTTGTAAGACTTGGTATTTGAGAAAGAAAAAATGAAATTTAGAAGAAGTTGAAAATTTATCTGTATTTATAGGACTTCTGACTTTGTTGTATAGATATTCATTTATTTCGGCTCATGGTTTCAGAAGTTTCACTCCATGGTTAGCTTGATCCAAGGCAGAAGTGGCATGGTGGAGTGCATGGCAGAAGAAAGCTCAAAATCACGGCAGTCAGGAAACATAAAGAGTGGAAGAAGCAAAAAGAATATACCCTTCCAGGTCTCACTCCAAGAGTGCTACCTCCCAACAGCACATTCAGCAATGAATTAATCCACCAGTGAGTTAAGTGCTGCCATGATCCAATCAGCTTCCCAAAGGCCCACCTCTGAACACATGATCCTTCGGGGGATATTCTTGATTTAAACTATAACAAAGGCACCATACTCAAAAGGCAAATCAATGGTGTCATTAACTGGCTTTGATCCAGAAGTGGTATTTTAAGAGTTCTAGAGCACTTCATCCTTTTATTCCTAACTTCCAAATTGTAATGAATCACAAATATAGCATCTTGATGCAACTATAAAATATAACCAGAAGGTTTCAGTCAACTCTAATTGATTGAAGGGAAGAGATAAATAAGCAAAGAACCAGTGATGTAGTGTGCAGTTTATATTAAGTCAAAGCTTCTTTAGAATTCCAGACTTACCACTTGTTAGCAAGGGAATCTTGGGGAAACTTTTTAACTCTCTGATCTTCAGTTTTCTGTCTAAGTGAAAAATAGTGTAACTTCACGGATTTGTGCTAGAGAAAACTTAGTCAAAATCCCCAATATTTGGAAATCCTGAGCACAGTCCCCAATGACCCTGATCCTGAGCATCTTTCAGTTTTCAACCTTTCAGAGGAAAAAAAACTGAAGATTTCTGTATACAGAAGGAAGAAGGAATTTGTAATCAGATTCAAAGCTCATTTTTGCATCTTTTTCACCCTGTGGCCTCACAGCAAGCATTTCCTGTCCTAAGCCTGTCTCCTCAGCTATAAAGAGGCTGAAAATAACTGTTACTGTATGTTGTAGTCAGGGATTTCAAGGAGAACAATTACATACAGGACACAGAATTTATGATACTATTTTATGATGGTCACCCAGAGTTAAATACAACAAAGTGCAGGAAATCTGTCCACAACACTAAAGACCTAGAAAATCCAGCTGAGGGCCTGGATCCCCCAGCAATGTCCTACACGAGTTCAGCTGAAGATCTAGAGCCCATGACAGTGCCTCCCACGAGTCCAGCTGGAGGACTAGAGCCCAAGACAATGACTCATGCAAGTCTGTTTTACAGCTCTTCGCTGGAAAGGCCCAAAGGTCAGTGGTGGAAGCTAGAAAGTCTATGCCAGCCAGGTGAAGGATCTGTGTTTGTAGATTGAGGGTTCTTCAATGGAGCCAAGAAGTGACTCTCAAAATAAGGACCAGGGCTCTCCAGAAAAGTACCACAGCCATCCTCAGGGACAGTGAGGTCCCGAGCTCCTCGAACAATGAGAACAGCTGAGTACATATCAGGAAGCCAGCATGACAAACTTCTCCTGGAGGTTAAACAGCAAACATCTTCCCCTCCAGAGTCAGGAAGAGATGCTCAATGTGAGAACCAGAGCTCCCCCTAAGTGAACCACAGCCACTCTCAGCAACAAGGTTCCGAGCTCCTCTGATGATAATGGCTAAATTCTTATCAGGAAAGCCAGCATGACAAGCTCATCCAGAACCAATGGCTCCAAACAGCAACACTTAGGAGAACCCACAATGCCACCACTCTTCCTCTCCACGTCTCTTTTTATGCTGGCAACTTTCCTCAGGTGGGCCATCTACACTCAGCACCATGCTGATTTAATTCAGCTGGTGTTAAGTTGACCATGAGTTTTTAATCCATAACACTGTACATCAGCAGTCTTCAACCAAGGTGATTTTGCCTCACACATAGGGTTTCAAGATTTAGCAAAAAAAAAGACAGATGCCCAGTTACATATGAATTTCAAGTAAATAACAAATAATTCTAGTATAAAAATTTTTAGTATCCTAGAAAATATTTGAAGTACTACTTATCCCATACAATATTTTGACTATATGTATACCAAAAATGAATTTTATCAGAAATTAAAATATGCCAGGTGTGGTGGCACATGCCTGTAATCCCAGCACTTGGGAGACTGAGGCAGGAGGATTGTTGTGAGTTTGAAACACAGGGAGCTGCACAGGGAGCTCAAGGCCAGCCTGAACTGCATAGTGCGACCCTGACTCAAAAAGACAAAAAAAAAAAAAAGAAAAAGAAAGAACAAAAGAGAAACTAAAATGTAACCAGACTTCCTGTATGTTTTCTGACAACTCCACCTGCAAACGATATTTGGCAATGACTAGAACTGTCTTTGAGTTGTTACAGCCGTGGAAAGAGGTGCTACTGGCATCAAGTGGGTAAAGACCAAGGACGCTGCTAAATGTCCATGGGACAGCCATGGCACAATGAAGGCCCCAAATTTCAATAGTGCAGAGGCTGAGAAACCTTGTTCAGAAAACTTGAATCAAAAAGACATGCTTTGAAATGTATAAAGCACTAAAAGTTAACCATTAAATTTTAAAGAAAAAAATTAAAGGAGATGAGCATTTTCCTCTGGCCAGCAGATGAGCAATGGGGCTGGCATAGTCTGTGAAGTCTGTTGCTGGATCTTCTACACAGATCATATGCTCCAAGAGGCCTTGCCTTCAATGCTATGGTTCCAGGAAAGAAATTGAAAGCCTTCTACCCAGAGTTGGGTACAGAGAAGAGGTTTGTCCCCAAATTGACCTGACAGCAGTGATACCATTTTCTTCTTCCAGCAGTGTTTGAGAGTGATTGTTACCCCATGTACAATCAATGATGGCTTCTTTTCTTCATCTTTGCAGATTGGATAGAGAAAAAGATGTACAGCTTGCTTTTATATGATTCTTTGATCACTAAATTTTGCCATTTGTTAAGTGCTTAGCTTTCAATTCCATCTCTTCTGTAAGTTGTCAGTTTGTGCCCTTAAACAATGCTATGTATCTTTTGGCTTATTAGATTTTCATATTGATTTACTTTAAAAGCTACTAATAAATACTGTATAATCCCCTTATTTAAGTAAGGCAGTAATTTCTCTTTCCTTTCAGCTTTGTACTAATGACTATTTTTATGTAATCAGAGTTATCAGTCTTTTGGTATATTGCTTACTCTCATAAAATTATGTTTAGAGTTTATTCAAGAATAAGCTAGAATTTATATTTTCTTCAATTAATTTAATAATTTCAAATTCTATGTGTTTTCTTACTCCATTCAAACTTTATTTCAGAATACTCTTTGAATTAAGCATCCAGTATTTTCACCAAATAATTAACAGAGTGACTCACTAATATTTGTCGAATAACTCCTTTCTTCACCGCTGATTTGATGTCACCTTTATCAAAGACTAAATCATTAAAAATACTATTTTAGTCTTTCAGTTCACTTAATTGGTTATGTTATTTTTTCCCTAGCATTATTGGTGTTCAGGAGTAATCACTCATATAGTGAGTTATTAAATTATCTTTTTAAAGTGTTTCTGCCATTCTCAGCTATGTGCTCTTCAAGATTAATTTTAGAACCATTTTATGAATTGCCCCACCCAAATCCCATTGAGATATTTACCAGAATTCTGGTATGTTTGTAAAACTACTCAGAGAAAAATGGCATCCCTTCAATAAATATTTTCCTTTTTGTATTTAACAAGCATGTGGAGTGTTACTAATATCAAACATCTTTGCTTTATTTCAAAAATAGGAATTCATTTAACACATATTTGTGTAGTATCACCTCTGTACTGTGCTCTGTTCTAAGTACTTGGGATATGTCACTGAACAAACCAGACAAAGATCTTTGCCTCATAGAGTCGACAATTTATCTAGGGAGACAATGGACAATGGATAGATAGATAGACAAACAGATAGATAGAATTTCCTATGGTGATCAGTGAAGGGAAGTAGGAAAATGTAAAGTAGAATGAAAGAGATGAGCATTGCAGACGTAGGGGGCAAGTTGCACTACCACCTGAGGTGCACGGGGTGAGCTTCTTTGAGAAGGTAAGAACTGAGAGAAGCAGGCAGATGGAGAAGAAGCTCTGAGGAAAAAGCATTCCAAATAAATGGGACAGCTGGAGTGAAACTCACAGCAGAAATATGTATTAAGCAATAATCAGGTAAAGGATGAGTGAAGGGTGGAGGGGTATGTCAATGTCACGAAGTGTCATTTAAGGGCTGTGATTTAATCATATCTGCAAAGGGTCACTCTGGCTGCTATGTAAAGAATATAATTTAATGGGATCTGGGAGGGTTGAAGCAGGAAGAAGCATATTATAGGAATTTGAGTAAGAGATAAAGGTACAGCCGAAAAATAAAGAAGGAAATACAGTCTTGATAGATAAATATTTTGAAGGAAGTGCCCAACAGGATTTTCTTCTTGTGGACAGTGTAGGAAAAATAGGAGACAAGAAAGATTCTGAGGATTCTAGTGCAAGTAGCTTAAAGAAGTACATTGCTGTCAACTGATACAAGGAAACTATATATCATAGATTGAATAGGTGAATAACAGAAGTAGAAACAGCAGTGTTACTTGCATTGGTTTACATGTTTGCAGCCTTGACTCCTAATGAATTACTGATTGTGAAAGTAATCAGCTTACAAATTTTGGCAATAACATGTGCAATGGAAAGAACTCTGCAGTTCTCCCACTTTGATGCTGCCTATTTTCAAGAGCTTGCACTGGGCTACAGACCTGTGGACTCTGTAATCCCATATTTGAGTCTGTTACAGGGAAGCCACATCTCTATAATGGCAAACTCATTCTGAAAATGTCAGTTCGTATTTGTTGACTATGAGAACCTCTTTATATGTAATCCACAAAATTGTGATCAGAATGCCTCTTCCAAAGAGGGTATTGGAATAAGACTGTTGCAGCCCAAGAATCTTCTCAGGAAACATTTGGTGCCTAGAAATTCTTGCTGCTTCTCCTCATACTCCCATCTAGAGTGACTGTAATTGTACACTTGTACTTTAATTTTATAATTATTAAAGAAAACCAGGCTTGAGGGGTCATAAATGCCCTTCTGATCTTTACCTTTTCAATTTCAGTGGGCAAAATCGAGACAAGATCAGAACAGAGATTTGCTGACATGCAGAAGTTTCAGAAGGAAAGAGAGCTGGGCTTCAGAATTGTGTAGATTCAGACCCTGGTCCTGTCTATTTCCTCAGTAGTTGCATATCCTTAGACTTTAAGTTGCTACCAATAAAAATAAGGGAATAAAAATCCTTATCTTACAGCATTATTGAGACCACATGTAAAAAAGAGTTCTAACACTGAGCTTCACAACTCATGAGTTACATGGATAACATTTGTTCTTTCTTTCCAGTGAAATTACCAGTTGTCCTCCCTGCTTCTCCTACATAAAATAACTTTTATATATACAACACAATGTTCATTTATTAATAAAATGAGGAAGCACACAGGAAATTGCCTAACAGTGCACAAAAACTCAGTAATTTTTAATTCTTTCCTACCGAATCAGGGTAAGAATTTAAGTTTCTAATCTTTAGTGCAATGTTCTTTCCTCTCATATGTGTTTGTGAGTGTTCATGTGTGTTTGTATATTCACAGAAAATGTCAGTCTTAGTTCTACTTCTTCCTCCATTCAATTTTTTTCTTTTTTTCTTTCAAATCATCCTTTGTTTCTTCAGAATCATGCCCAGTGGTTTCATTTAGCTTACCTGGGTTTATGTGACTTTAGAATCTTAAGAACTATCTCCATACCATTACTTTATATCAAAGACAAGTAATATATGAAGGTAATGGAAATACATTCCATGTTCTGTATATATTTTTTACTCTATTATGGAGGATTGGTTTTTTGAAATCATTCTGTGATTAGATTTCTGGAGCCACACATTTTTAATAGCAGCACTAAAAATGTAGAATTAAGCTTTTTTTTAATTGTGGAAATCAAGATTCAGCATGTGATCAATCAGACTGTCATTGCTTTTGCTTTGAATCAGTACATGAACCTACAGCTGAATTGTTATGCTTACACACTTCTATAATTAGGTATGTTTTGGTATAAAGCTACAGGTTCTTCTAGGTTACATACACTAGTCAAAAAGCATTAGTGAAAATCTGAGATATCTCTCTCTGAGACATAGCATGTCATTCACAGAAGATACCATGGGTCATCTGAGGAGACATGGTGAAAATTCATACCATAAGGAGGAAATAGGGGACACTATAAGCTGTTATCTGGAAAGAATTCACAAGAAAAGTCACAGAAGTTGAGTCAACTAACTTAATTATAATCTGAAGTTGTCAGAAACTGTTTTGAGAAGGGTATGAAGAGCCAACAGCAGAGACTGAATGAGTGATTCACAAAATCAGATTTCAACTGGCTTTCTAGGTCAGGCAGGCATCTCATGGAATAGCATCTGTCCTGGATTAGGGCACACAGGTGCTTTTAGAGTTCTGGGTCCCAACAAACCAGGATAAAGTCACCTTGGAACACTGGTATAAAAATCAAGATGAGTAAGAGGGGAATCCATACTCTAAAGATGGTTACATTGCCTCCAGAAGCCAGGGAGCCACAAAATGTCTAGCTATTTTCATAACATTGGTGGAACTTAATCCCAATTTTTTCTTAGCCTGATCCCTTGTCCAGTCCATGTCTGGGTAATCTGATTTTTCCTGAGAGACAATAATGTACTTTGTGCCAAGCATTCTGTTGGTCACAGGAGATGCATGAGTGAGTTAACAACTGTTCCTTGTCAAGATCCACACATTAGAAGAGAAGATGGTGTATTATGATAGGTGTTCTGGAAACAGTGAGGGTCAGAGGAGGGTAGTGTATTCTACAGTTATGGAGGAAGGAAGGATATGTGAGAAGGGAGCTTTAGAAAGTACTTAGAGTTTGTCCATAAAAAATTAGAAGCTGTCTACCATTTGAACAAGAAAGGCAGAGAAATCAGTGTGAGTAGCTTTCAAGCCCTTACTAGGAACCACAAATGATCTGACAGAGCAACAGAGGGGCCCAAGGTTTCATGCTGAACAGGAAGCAAGGTAAGTTGACTGAGACCCCATTGTGGAGGGTTTTATTAGCTCTTCCATGTAGTTCGGTTTTGCTCATCGTGTGAGTATATACTCAAGAACAAAGGGCTTATGAATAATGTTGCTGCATTATGTCTGTTTTTCTTATCCATCAACACTTATGTTTTAACCTTTAGCTTTAAAATACTAAATCATCTTTACTATTTTTTGTATAGCTCCTAGCCCTTAAATGACACTGGTTTTCTCTAGCACCAAAAAGCATACCCATTGCTTTTGCTGTCATATCTCTGGCTTCAAGACCCTTTCATGACATGGCCATTCTCCAGACTCTGCATACTCTTGGTATAGATATCCCTAATAGTCTCCTCTCCCAGTAGCCAATAGATAAATCAATAAGCTCAGGAGCCTGGAAAATCTTTGGACTATCCTATATTCCCTCTGAATCATTTGTAGGTATTTCACGTAATCTAATAAATGTTCATGGATACTCAGCAGTCCCCCATTAACCATAGTTTCACTTTCCGAAGTTTCTGTACCTGCCCCAATAGTCATGTTATAGCCATCTTGGTTGTCACAGCAACTACCATGTATCACAATAATTATGTTCAAATAGAAAGGTCAAGAGTGGCCTAATCCTACATCACAGTACCTGCATCATTTACCTCACTTCGTCTCATCGCACAATGTCTGCATCACCTCACAAAAGAAGGACAGCTCAACAAGGTATTTTGAGAAAGATAGACTACATTCACATAACTTTTATTCATTATATTGTTTAGTTCTTGTATTTTATTATTAAATGTGGTTATTAATTTTTACTGTGCCTGATTTATAATTTTAAACTTTAAGTATGTATATATAAAAATAGTATATTAAGGTTCAGTACTATCTGTGATTTCAAGCTTTCCCAGTTGATACTGTAATGTATCCTTCACAGATAAGGGAAGACTACTAGATTTAAACACATACACACAGTTTTTAAAGTTTGTCCAAATCAGAGAAAAAGAGTGTTTTTAATTATCTTAAGTTACATTAATTTTTATCAAATAATTATAAGGGTAATTCAATGATTACAAAACTGGAAGGAAATTAAATATTAATAAAATTAAAACCATTGTTTGTTGTTAATTCAAATGCTATCCAATGATTACATTTTATTTTTATAAAAGTTTATTTGTACCCATTGTCCAAACTACTCCTGGAGTGAAGGGATCTGAATTGTAAATCATTGTTTTCTTCTGCTTTATCTTTACCTTTGAAATCACATGAAATTTAACCTTAAGTTTAAGCAGCATCCCAATAGCAAAATCTTTTCAAAATGAGTGGCCAACTGTTAACATATGTAGGTAATACATTTTATTTTGAAAAAAAAAACAGGAGTATATCATCTGATATAGAAGATTTAGCCACTAACATTGAGAAAAATTCAGTATTTTTTTACTAGGAATCAAACTCACAATCTCATGCTTGCCAGGCAGGCACAGTACCACTGAGCTATATCCACAGCCCTTCAGTATTTCTTTTAACTAACATTTAAGTTTACATTTCTTAATTCTCTAGCACTTCAATATTTGGTACTCCAGGAGCAGCTCACTTATCTACAGTGGATAATGATACTCATAAAGTAGCCAAGTAGCACTGTTTAGTAACAGCGAAACAGTGTTGGATTAGCTTGCACTGATCCATTCTATCCTCCTTTTAAATATTATGATGAAAATTTTTAATAACTTTCAGCTATAGTTCATAAAAATATTTTAGATGTATCTAAGAACTTCGACTATCCAGAGAAGAGCTGTTGAT
>RJWT010007386.1:0-27708 GCA_004365215.1 Cuniculus paca | reverse complement strand
GGTCTTGGATCACTGTCTGCATTTGTTTTTCTTCATGAATAATCTACAGGACTGCAGGTCCAAGTCCACAGGATCGGGTTGCTATTGCATGTAAGGAATGTATTTATCAGGTAGGTGACTGTTGAGGGCAAAGTTCTACGTGGACATTTGGTTTAGCTGCCTTTTCAACTCTGGTGATAAATTACTCCAAGAGGCGTGGGCTGGGACAGAACAAGTCAGGAGGTCAGCGGCAGAGGTCTCCAAAGGCTCAGAGGAAATGTGCTTTCCATGACTTCTGCAGCCGCCCTTGCAGGGCTCACTTGTGCCCCGGCCACAGAAATCCTAGAAAAGCCTTCTGTCTACGCAGAAGTTTGTAACTAGTGGAAATGGGCTTTGTTTGTTGCTGTGATTTTGCATCTTGCCTCATTAGGCATTGGATTTTGAGAGCCTTGAACTATAGCTAACTATTGCTAACCAGTGGGTAATCAGTTCCAGCCTTGTGCTGGAAAGTGTTGGTCTGAGTCTTCCTCTCACTGCTTTCTTAGGAGCCAGCTGTCCATTTTGCACAGCAGTAAGCCAAATCTGAAAAAGCCCAAGCTCCTTGCTCCAAGTTGAGGCACAGAGCTGTGGGGGCCGGGGTC
The DNA here is from genome assembly GCA_004365215.1 of Cuniculus paca. NCBI lineage: Eukaryota > Metazoa > Chordata > Mammalia > Rodentia > Cuniculidae > Cuniculus > Cuniculus paca. The sequence continues at coordinate 27,088 of RJWT010007386.1, read as the reverse complement.
TGTTTTTCAGGCCTCTGGCCCCAGAGCCAGGGCATTCCATCACGCTGTAAAGGAATTGGGGTTCTGAGGGCATTCCCCAGCTCTAGCACCCTGAGGTGTGGCTGTGCCAGTCAAAATGTCCCTGACCACTCTGAATCTCCCCTCCCATTCTTGTTAAACAGGTTCTATTTAAAAATGAGCCTCCATGCACTTTGATCATTTATTTTCTTTCTTGTTCTTGGCTCGTAGTGAAATCATCAGAAAATCAACTTCATAGTTAAAAAGAAAAAGCTCTGAGGATAAAAATGTTTTCAATAAAGTAATTTATATTGTCTGGAAATAGTTATGAGGTTTAAGAAAGTGGATCATATCTGGATATGGTAGCACATGCCTGTGATGGCTGCACTCTGGGAGGCTGAGGCAGGAGAACTGCAAATTCTCAGGGTAGCCTGGGCAAATTAGCGACTTAACAAAATTTTAAAAGGTGGGCTTCAGCACAGAGGTCCTGGATTCAACCCTCAGAGCCACGGTGGTGGGGGAGTGGATTGCACATGAGACTTTGAGGTAAATTCTAGCTTTGATTTGGCAGTTATTCAAAAAGTTGGGGAAAATTAATGGAAGATTCATTGAATATGTTTAACAATAGGATTATTTCTTGGGATGTCTCAGTTTCTTTTGGAAGTGTTAGCAGGGTTAAAAAATGAGTTGTAATCTGCAAAATTGATGGAATAGTTTGAATGTGTCCCCCAGATTTCATGTAGAGAACACATCCCCAAATCTGAATGCTGATGGCATTTGGAGGTGATTAGATTAGGTGAGGTCATGAGGGAGAGGTCAGCATGATGGAATTAGAGGCTGTGTAAGAAAAGGCGGCAAGGCCAGGGCTGGCAGGTTTGCTCCAACCACCATGTGATGCCCTTCATCCACAGCAGTGTGGCACAGCACACAGCCCTTTCCCGATGCTGGCATCAGACACTTCTAGCTCTCCAGAACTGTGAGCCAATGAGCCAAGCAAACGTCGTCTTTTTTTTTTTTTCCTGGTACCAGGGATCGAACTCACGACCTTGAGCTTACCAGGCAAGCACCTGAGCCGCTGAGTTAAATCCCCAGCCCCTGCAAACTTCTTTCTACTTATCTGGCATCTGGCATTTTGTCATAGCAACTGAAAATGAACAAAGATAAGGGAGAAACTGCTTCTGATATTGAATAATATAATAATGAAATATTTTTGTTTATAAATCTTTGGAATTTGCATAGTAATACAAAAGGATTTTGAAAAACATTGAAGGAAGGGTCATAATTTAGTCCAAAGTATATATCCAAGAAGTTTCAAAATTTTTAAAATGGCATTGGGTTCTTAGGTATCCATAGTACCTAAGAATAGGTTACAGATAGATTATGTCTTACAAATAGATTATGTCTGAACTGTAACAGTTTGTAACTTAGTTTATTTGTGTGGTGGATTGATGTTTGCCCGCCAAGTCCCCCACCGGCCCTTGCAGCAGAGATATCTGTTTTCTTGATGCTGTACTTTTGTTACTTGGCACATAACATTTAATGGCACATATCAAGAACACCAGGAGCAACACTGATAATGAATAAGAATGATAGCTACTACGTGTGCAGTCCGTACTATGTGGCAGGCTTTATTTTCAGTGCTGTGTGCTTACTAATTTAATGTAACCTCTCAACAAATAATTGCTTGAATTATATAAATGAAAAATAGATTTCGAGCTTGTGCATCTGATGGCTGTTGGATATTGGGGAGGTATGGTTTGGGAGACTGTTACCATACTGAACATTGGACGACATTGATTAAATTTGAAGTTATTTGGCAAAGTGTGGCTTTTCTTTTTGGTACCTGACAAATATTTAAGTTTTCATTTTTTTACATTGTAAAATTTGTTGTCCCTGTCTCCAGACTTTAAGAAGCAAGGTAAAAGTCCAGATACTGTCTAACTACGTAAACAATCAGAGTGGCTATACCATTCTAAAATCGGGCTCTGCTTTTAACTGCGAGGTCTTCGATGAGCAACTTTCCACTCCAGTTGTGGGAGGTAGTCTTTCAAAAAAGTTTTAAGCTGCCATCTCTGTTGCGGCTGCAGTAATCTCCACTTAATTTATTGTCATTTAGTGCAAAAATTGATGAGAACATAACCCTTGTAAGGTTTTTAAATGTTTTATTGGCTATAAAAGATAAAATATGGAGTAAGAGGAAGTAAAATAGTATTTTGTTAGGTTGAGGGCTGGATTTATGCTTTAACTAACTGATAGAATAATCAAAGGGTCGTAAAGATCAGAGTAGCTGCCTCCTATCTCCTCTCTTTTTATGAACGCATTCAACAAGCTTCCCTTTGTGGCTGTCAGACCCACGGGAGCTCACCCAAACACCAGGCCCGCTTTGTCCAAGGGTATTAACTCAGCTGTTTAGATCAAGAATATCACAAGACTTCTGTCGCAGACATTAAGCAATTGGGATAAGTCTAAATGAATCAGATACTTGACATGTGCAAAGGGGATGTTTGTTCACAAGGGACTCCAGCTTTTCATTGTGCCTTTAATGAACAGGCAAAAATAAAGTGTGTGAGTTAAATTGAATTTTGCAGGAAACACACAAAGAGACTGTGATCTTTGAGAATTACCATTGATTGGGGTGTGGGGGAGGATGCTGGGAAGGCCCAACCCCCTCCCCCCAACCTCCCTCAACACACCCTCCCTGGCAACAGCAACGACTCCTACCCCTCCCCCGAAAAAAAGTAAGAAAAGCATTTAACAAATTTCAAAGTGGTTAAGTTCGATAGTGTAAACTTCGGCACCTGCCTCAGGATGGCTTGTTAAAGCCAGAGAGCAGGGCTTTCCCCTGGTTTCTGATGAAGCAGGTGGGGGCACGCTGAGGATTTGCATTTCTAGCAGGGCCCTAGGTGATCTGATCATGCCTCTGAGAACCTGGGCTCTTCAGTCTTCCCCGTCAGTGGTCGAGCTGCGTGGTCGTGCCTCGCAGTGCTGTTGGAGTCCGGGGAGTCACCTTCTCACCTGAGAAGCGTGTGGCCGGTGAGTCTGCAGGTGGACATGTGTGTTCTGTGCTGTAGGCGAGCCAGGCCCTGTCCCAAGGTAATAAACAACCGCTTTCATCTGAGGAGCTTTCAGTGTAAGATTGGAGTGTGGAATGTAATATGTCCGTTCATCTCCTTTCTTAAGTGTCCTGTTTGTTTTGTACGTGTTGCTTCCGGAGTAATCCACTTGCGTGGAGCTCTTTGAGGGTGCTGGTCTGTTTTGTTGCTGTGTTCTGGATGCTAAGCACACCACCACTGTGTGCCAGGCCCTGATGTAGGGCTTGTAAGACTTGGTGCAATATGGAAATGCCGGGCTCCTTATTAAAGAACTCGAAGGAGTCTGGTTCCTGGGACAGCATAGCATCTTCCTGGTGTGGGGCCTTCTAAATGCAGAGCCTGCGAGAGAGCATGGATTGCACACCCAGGCAGCGGGCCCTACTTGTCACCTAGCAGATCCTTAACAGAAACCGGCAGTTAATTAGCTCCTTTCACCGAAGATCACTGACTGTAGATTAACCAAGAGTTTTGAAGGCTCTCCTGGCTTGATTCGCTCTTTTTATGGTGGAGACAAGCACTTTATCCTGTTGTTAGCATCTCTGTGGGACAGGAATTTTGATTCCCATTTGACAGAAAGCTGAGCTGGGACTTGACCATGGTGATTGGGACCAGTTTTCTGAAGCCCAGTACTTTTTCGAAATTTGATTTTTAATTGCCACGTTTGCTTGTCAGAGAAGTTTAGCTTGATGCCTAAAAGCGCACAGTAAGTAGACAACCAAATAGGAATTTGAACCCAACTTCTAAATCTAATTCTTCCTGCTCTCCACATCACTGAAGAAAGCAAGTTTGGGTAAGTTCATTGATCTACTGGCCTGTAGTTTTGACCTGTGAAGTGTGGTATTGATCCTGGTAAATCTAATTGACTCTTGGTCTATTTCTGTGTGCTCTTTAGTTCGGAGAGCAAATGGTACCTCAAATATATCCTTCTCCCAGGGGAGTCTGGCTCCTTCTATTTTACCACTGATGGCTGCGAAGGCTTTTTTCCAAGTTAATCCCCACTGCCAACAGTCCTTTGCCTTGCTACGTACTGCCACATGAAAATACCAAATTCCTAGTACATTGATTACTTCTCTGTTCCCTTGATGTGCTGATTTGATTTCTCTGTGCGTGTGCCTGGTGTTCATGCCCCTGTTCTCTTCACCCCCAGGTTATAGAGACGAGCAGGTTGTGGTGGGGAAGGCTGGGCACCAGCCAGTGGGCAGACGCTCTTGGCTGGAGCCCTGCTTCTACTCTTACTTGCCGATCATGGCTAACTTTCAGGTTATCCACACCTGAGCTTGTTTCCAGACCTAAAAAAGCACAGGACAGCGCAGTTCGCAGAGGCCCGAGGTGCTCGTTAAAGGGTGTGGCTCATGCGGAGTGCTTTGGGAATAGTACTGCCGGGCTCCGGGCTGGCCGTGCACCCAGCTGGGCAGCGGGTCGCACTGAGTCGCTCCCGTCTCCAGTGCTCGTTTCCTGCCTCCTCTCCCTGGCTGGGGAGGTGCTGGAATGTTGCCTTTTGCTGTGGTTCATCTGCACTGAGGAGCATTCAGGATTTCAGAAGCAGCCAGGCATGGTGTTGCGTGCGTATAATCCCAGCATTCTGGGAACGGAGGCAGGAGGATTACAGTTCCATTCCAGCGCGGGCAATTTAGTGACTTAGGGAGACTGCTGAGAAAATAAAAAGTGCAAAGGGCTGGGGGTGCAGGTCAGTGGGAAGGTCCTGGGTTCAATTCCCAGCACTGCAACAAAGCAAAGCAAAGCAAAGCAAAACAAAACAAAACAGAGGGAGCTGTTGCCACAGTTGGCAGAAATAGCAGCACACTTTTTTAGGGGAGCAGGGTGCCTTCTAGGCGGCCCTTTGTTTCACAGTGTGAGGCAGTGAGTACGTGTGCGCGTGTGTATGTACGCAAGTGTGGAAAGAGCTTCGAGCCACCTCAGTGCGATTTTTCCTTCCTCCCCTTGGTTGTCAATCTTCCCACACCTCCATTTTTCAGAGTTTTAGATGGAAACAACCGATGGCTGTATGGGGCTCAGGGAGAATCACTTTACTTTGATGTGCTCACTGAAGCTTCTTCCCAGTTCTTCCGTCGGTTCCTGACGTTGGATAAATGCAAATGTTTATTTACCAAGAGCCCGATGTCGCCTTCTACACGCGAAACTACTTTTACACAACTGAAATGTTACCGTGACCATCAAGGGACGACGTGGAGAGGGCCGTAGTTCCCTCCGCTTTGTCCGGAGGAGAGTGGGGGACGTGGACTCGTTCTCTGAGCCTGGGGTGCCCGGTCGGCACCTACCCGCTTCGTCCTTCTGACCCTCACAGCGCTGTGCAGCAGCCAGTGCTTCTGCCCTGGGTCCTCCCTGCCCTTCTTCCCAAAAGGCCACCTGCGTTGTTGGGCTGTCGTTCCCCTCCTTATCGTAGCGGGGAGGAGCTTTATCTTGGGGGGCATGGAGAGTAGAGGCAAATAGTGTTAAGATCGATCATCAAAGCTTAAGCAAAGGATTTACTCATTCTCAATGCCTATAGAATTCTCCATATTTTAGCATTTATTTATAATTCTCCATATTTTTGCATTTGTTTATTTTTGCAGACTTCTACTTAATGGCACACATGAAATCAAGACTGTAATTTGGTTTATGACACCTTTACAGAGAAAACCCCCCACACTGTCAGTATCCAAAAAAATAACTAAAAATGCATATATGAGGTTTAAAGAACAACTGCCCCAGAATCAGTCAGTGTTGGTCCCCAGGCCTCAAGTACAGGCCTTTGCCAACACCCCCAAGCCCCGAGTCTCCCCTTCTGATCTCATCAGCATCTGTTCACCTAAAGTTAATATGATCTTGAATTTTGTAGTATTAACTTGCTTTTACTTATAATTCTTAAAAATGCCATCTAATATATGTTTCCTTATAAAATGCCACTTAAGTATGAATCCTTAGTTTGAGCTTTACGTAAATGGGGTTGTCCCGTTCATGTTCATTTATGTTATGGTTAGTGTCTAGGTGGCCCCCCAAGCCTCATGCAGTCATGGAAACAGCTGAATCTAGCGTTTGTGATTGGTTTGTTGGCTAGCGCTGGGATTAGCGGTGTGAGTGCTGCACCCGCCCAGGGGTGGAGCTGGTATACAATGTAAGGTTGGGAAGGAGGCGTGCTTTTCCCATTTTACTCTTGCTGCTTGCAGCCAGGCTGGCTGCCCCTCAGCCATGCCACCCTTCCCTGGAACCAGTTAAGTATCAACTGAAATTTCCAAGAACTGTAAGAAAAAAACCTCTCCTTCTTTCATGTTGGGCATCAGGTATTTTGTCCCAGCAATGAGAGAAAAAGCAACCAAGACAATTTATAACTTGCTTTTTTCTTTTTCTATTATGTTTATGAGATTTATTCTGTTGATATGTGTAGTATGGTTTATTCTCTTTTTTCATGGTTGTATAAATCCTTTGTGACTATATCGTATTTTATTTACTGACTGTGTGGTTGATAACTTGTTTCTAGGGTTTGAAATTATGAATAAGGCTCCTCTGAATATTACCCCAAGTCTGTTAGCATAACCACAAAATTGGACTAAGCGATAGCTGGAAGTGACGTATATGTATATATATGCAAGTTCATATATATATATATATATGTATTTTTTTTTCTTTTTCTTTTTTAGTAGGCATCTCTACAGTTGCCAAAGTACTTACACTGAGACTGGACCTTTTTAACCTTTTAGCACCTAGATGAATGAATGGCCAAGCACAGTTGTTGAGTACACACCTCACAGGATGTATTGTCACACACTTGTCCATGAAGAAGAAACACTTTTCACCCTGACTGTAGAGTGGGCCTGTTGGCTCAGTACAGAAGAATGAGGTTTAATAATAATAATACATGAACAATACGATTATAATAATGTCTTCTGTCACCTTAAAACCGATTCTTGGAAGATCCGGTTGAAATGTCTGCAGCAGGCAGAACCTTCACAGCAAAAGGGATCCAACTATCCTTTGGCAGTTAATAATTTCGTCCCAGATGACCCACTGAGTCCTCATCTACAGGATTGCTGAGGGCAGATTTGGGGAGCTGCATGTCTTGCCATGTGGGTCTCCATGGCTTCTTCAGTGCTCGGGTTGTAGGTCTTTAGCAGAGGAGGGTCTGGTGCTGCCAGAGGGTTTGTGAAAGATCACAAATTCACAGAGCTACAAAGAGAAAGACATAAGCAGGTTTTCCTTGTGGCAAAGCACCACCAAGTCCTGTTCAGATGCAGGTTATCCATATGGATAACGCTGGCATTTAATTCCCTGTCTTCAAATACCTCATTTAATAAACTGGTTCATTAAAAATATTTAAAATAATTTAACCTGTAATTTAAATTTAAGTGTGTGTGTGTGTGGGGGATTGAACCCAGGGCTTTAGATTGAGCTACATCCCCAGTCCTTTGATGATATAGTAATACTTTGGTTCACAAATGCTTCTGTTTGAAAACAGTTCAGTTCACAAACAAAACCATTCAGCAAATTTTGCTGCTATTCACAAACTACATAGGGTGGCAAACATGACAAACACAAACACAGCCATCTTCCCCCAAATCATAGAACAAATTAAGTTTGTAAAAAGAGGTACCCCTGTATTTTATTTTGAGATAGGGTCTTGCTAAGTCACTGAGTTGCCCAGGGAGGACTGGAACTTGGAATTCTTTTGTCTCAGCCTCCCACAATGCTCAGATTACAGGTATGTGCCAACATACTTTTGTACAGGTATGTACAACATGCTTTTCTTAAAATAATTTTATATTTGCAGAAGAGTTACAAAGGTATTACAGAGTTTCTGTGTACCCTTCACTCAGCCTTCACTGTTAACATTTTAAAAACCATGGTACACTTTTAAAAAATTTTTATTAGTACATGTTTGCAGTTCATGTGGTTTACAAGCATCTTGGGAAGTGGTTACATTTAGAGGACATAGCTTGTTTCTTTCCTTTTTTTCCTTTTTTTAAAAATCTGTTTCCCCTTCTCTCTACCTCCCTTCCTTTTCCTTTAATTCCCTACCCTAATTTCCATTCTTGCCAATATTACTAGCCTTAGCTCACGCTATGGCATATAATATTTACATTAATTTCTTTCTCTCCTCATCGCCTCTCGTGCTTTCCCCTTGGACCACTTCCCTATTGCCAGAGATCTATCTCCTTGTTCCCATCTACCTGTCCCTTATTACCATCTTTGTTTGTACCTTGCCTCACTCTGTTGAGCGATGCCGTATGGTATTTAAGTTTGTGTGTCCGGTTTATTTCATTCAACATTGTATTTTTCAGGTGCATCTTTTTTCCTAAAAATGTCTTAGATCTGTCATTCTTTACAGAAGAGTAGCAGTTTCATTGTATATAGATACAGCATTTTTCTTTAGTCATCTGTTGACGGGTAGACAGGATTTAGCTTTTGCGAGTTGTCCTGCTATAAACATTGGTATGTATGTATTGTTCATTTTTTTTTTTTGTACCGGGAATCGAATGCATATACTGATGTATATAAGAATTTAAGATCTTTGGGGAAGATACCTAGCAGGGGGATTGGTGGGTCATATGAAATTTCTGATTTAAATTATCAGTGAAGTCTCCATACTGATTTCCATAAAGGATGTACTAGTTTACATTCCCATCAACAATGGCCAGAGGGTTCCTTTTTCATCACAGCCACACCAACATTGTTATTGTTTGATTTTTTAAATGATTGCCATTGTCTCTGGAGTAAGATGGAACCTTAGCATTGTTTTAATTTGCATTTCTGTGATGGCCAGAGATGTGGAGAATTTTTTCATATATTTGTTGACCATCTGTATTTGTTCCTCTATGAAGTTCTGTTCATTTATATTGCCCACTTCTTGACTAGATCTTTAATTTCAGATGGTTTAATTTTTTTTTGAGTTCTTCATATATGCTAGATATTAGTCCTCTGTCTGAGGAGTAGCTGGCAGAATTTTTTCCCCATTCTGTAGGTTGTCTCTTCACTCTCCTGATTGATTTTTTTTAAGCTTTCACAATGTTTATTAAATCCTAGTCTAGTTTAACAATATCTGACTTTATAGACATCATCCCATGGTAAACAGGTTTACCAAGTGAAAGCTATTCAGATATCTAAGTCCTTATTTTCTGTGGACTAAGCAGTAAGATAACTACGCAAAACACTGTGGATAACGACATACACTTGCTCAGAGTTTTCATACAAGACATATTATCAAACTATACCTGCTAATAATAGTTAATACAGTAGTTAGTGACTGTAGTTCTTACATAATTAAGTTGTAAGTTCTTTTTGAGGATAACATTTTGACAGTTTGACTGGACTTTCCAAATTAGTATAATATATCTAAGGAAAAGAATATAGGATGAAATTGAACATGAAGAGATTGTTATAAAAGGAAAATGAAGGAAAAACAAGTCAAATGTTGAGATGGAAGTGTCAAATTTACACAGCTGGATGGAAGGGCACAGATTAAGTATGGATTTCACGAATCAAAAGTTTAAAAACTCAATGCAACACAAATCCTCTTTAAAAGCTGAGTTAAAACTTGTGTGCCTACAAAATTGTTACTTTGGGCCTTAAATAGTACTTAGTCTTTTGATCAAAAAAGGTTACAACAGTTAAATGATTGGTATTACTTGATTTTATTTTACACTAGGTGGTGGGCACAAAGCAATCCTCCTTAATAAAGTTGACAATTAGCTTCACTCGGAACATTTTTCATAATGCACATTAAAAAAAGTATTCATCTTACAAATTGTTTTGCAATCCAAATATACAACAGCTTGGAAAGCAACGTTTAGAAAACAAAAGCCAATGTAAAAAGACAGTAAAACAACTAGAACAGTACAGGTTTTTATGGCTCAGATTCTGCAGTTTTCTTACTGCATCATCAATGTCAGAAATCTGCTCCTTCAGCTGGCTCCACTGCTCTGGATTTAAAGAAATACCTTTTCTTCCTGGTTTCATTTCACCTTCTGGATCCATCCCAATATTCGCTAATATCATTAGAACTTTCCTTTTAAAATCCCGAAGACTGACATATCTCATTTTTCCAATCTGGAACATGTTATCATTTCTGCTGCTGCTGCTTGGCTTAGATGACGACAGAGCCCTTGACGTCTCACCAGTCTTTTGCTTCTTTACAGGTTTTTCTGGAGCAACTTGCTTTTTCTTCTGTAACTTTTTGTCAACTTCACTGTCAGAATCGCTGCCCGAAGAGCTTGAAGAAACAAGTTCCTTTGATTTAGGCACTGCTGCTCTGCCACAGTCCTCAGCCTCCTTCTCCCTCGCTACTTCCTGATTGATTCTTTTGCTGTGTAGTTTTTTAGTCTGATGTAATCTTATTTGATTCTTGCTTTATTTCTTGTGCAATTGAAGTTCTGTTTAGAACATCCTATGTCTACACCTATGTCTTCAAGTGTTTTACCTGTTTTATCTTCCTTTATCTTTTTTTTTTTGTGGCACCGGGGATTGAACTCATGACCTCACACTTGCCAGGCAGATGCTTAGGCCACTGAGCCAAATCCCCAGCCCTTGTCTTTTTGAGACAGGGTCTCACTATGCCGTTCAGGCTGGCCTTGAGCTCACTTTGTAGCCCAGGCTGGTCTCGAACTCACAACGATCCGCCTGTCTCAGTCTCCCGAGTGCTGGGATTACAGGCGTGAGTCACCACGCCCGGCTCTAGATCTGTTTTCTTCAAGGTTTTGATCATGAGGTGCTGGATTTTGCTGAAACCTTTTTCTGCATTTAGTGATATGATCATATGGTTTTTGACATTGCTTCTGTTTATGTGATGTATCACATTGACATATGTTAAAACATTCTTGCATCTCTGGTGTGAAACCTACTTGATCATGATGTATGATGATTTTGATAATGTGCTGCATTCTATTTGCTAGTGTCTTGTTGAGGATTTTTACTTCTATGTTCATTAAGGAGATTGGCCTGGAGTTTTCTTTTTTTTTAGTTCAGTTGAGTCTTTATCTGGTTTTGTGATCAGGGTGATACTGGCTTCCACAAATGAGTTTGGGAGCACTCCATCTCTTTTAAGACCTTGTGGAATATTGATGATATAACACCCTTATAGGTTTTGTAGAATTCAGTGGTGAATCCATCAGGTCTTGGGCTTTTTTTAGTTGCTACACCTCCCTGCCTGCTGCCCACCCCTCCCTCTCCCACTTATCCCCTCTTCCTTCCCCCTCCTCTTCCCTCCTCCTCCCTCTCCTCCCTTCTCCCCTCCTTTCCCTGTTTCTCTCTCTTTTTCTTGCTCTTTCTCTCTTTCTTCCTCTCCCTCTCCCTCTCCCCTCCTCTTTCTTTCTTTCTTTTTTTCTTTCTTTCTTTCTTTCTTTGGCTTTATTTTGAGACAGGCTCTCACTATGTAGCCCAGGCTGACTTTGAACTCACAGCAGTCCCCCTTCCTCAGTCTCCTGAATGCTGGAATTACAGGTGTGCGTCACCAATCTTGGCAGTATATTCTTTATTACTGCATTAATTTCATTGCTTGTTATTGGATTGTTAAGCTTTTTTTTTTTGTCTTCTTGGGTTAGTTTGGGTAGTTTGTGTCTAGGAATCTATTTCTTCAAAATTTGCTAATTTGGAATGTAATTTTTCAAAGTAGTTACTCTTGTCTGGATTTTGACAATATCTGTTGTGGTTTCACCTTTTTCATTTTTTTCTTTTAAAGAGATAAAACCAAACAAAACAGAATAGAGCAAATCAAATAGAGTGAACACAGTATAGGACTTCAAAACAAGATAATAGGAAATCAACTATGGGATAATGTGTCTTATTATCATCAAAGTAGCTGCCTGTACCATCAGATATCGCAAAATCAAACAAAATGAAACAGAACAAAAATCAATCAAAACAAAATAGTGAAAGTGATACAGGGCTTCAAAACAACATAATAGGAAATCAACAACCTTTTTCATTTCTAATTGCATTGATGAGAGGCTTTTCTTGCTTTCTCTTGGTAAGACTAGTCAGGGGATTATTTTATTTATTCTTTCAAAGAACCAGTTGTTTGATTCATTGATTTTCTTTTTACTGTCTTTTTAGTCTCAATTTCATTGATTTCTGCTCTCATCTTTATAATTTCCCTCCTTAAATTTGGTTTGGATCTGGTTTCTTATTATTTCTCTACTATCTTAAGATTTCTCATAAGGGTGTCTATTTTAACTTGCTCCATTTTCCTAATATGAGCACTGATTGAGATGAATTTTCCTCTTGGAATTGCTTTCATAGTGTCCCAGAGGTTTTGAGGAGTTGTACCATTGTTGTCATAAAGTCCCATACATTTTTTTCTTTGGTTTCATCTGTAACTCATTGGTTGTTTAGGAGTGTATTGTTAATTTTCCAGGAGCTTTTGCCTTTTCTGAAATTTCTTCTGTCATGGATTCTATTTTCATTGCACCATGGTTTGATAGTATGCATGGGGTAATTGCTATTATTTTATATTTACTTAAGCACACTCCATGGACTAATATGTGACCTATGTTGGGAAATGTGCCACATGCTGTTGAAAAGAATGTATGCTCTGTGCTTTAGGGGTGGAATACTCTATCTACCCATTAAGTCCTAATGTTCGAGGGTGTAGTTCAGCTCTGAAATTTCTTAATTGGTTTTTGGCTTAGTTGATCTCTCTCTTTGTGAAAGAGGGACATTGAAATTCTGTACTATGATTATTTGATCTTTTAATTTCAACAGTTTTTGTTTTATGAAGATAGGTACTACAGTATTTGGTACATATATGTGTATCAATGTTACCTCTTCCTTGTTAGGTTGTCCCCTTAACTAGTATGTAGTGACCTTATTTTTCCTCTTTAATCAGTTTTAGCTTGAATTTTACCATGTCTGATATTAAAATTGTGACCCCTGCTTGTTTTGGGTGTCCTGGTGCATGAAATGCTGTTTTCTGTCCTTTAATTTTTAGTCTATGAATATCTCTTTGGATTAGCTGAGTTTCTTGCAAGCAATAGACTGTTAGATTCTGGTTTTTGATCCAGTCTGCCAGTCTGTGTCTTTTCATTGGAGAGCTGAGGCCATTAACATTGAGAGATGTTAGTGAGATGTGTTGGTTATTTACTATCATTGCCTTCTTTATCTGTTGATATATCCTTTGTTTTTCTTTTCCTGATTTTTTTTTTTTGCTGTGTTTATTTATTGACCTCTCTAGTTACTTTGTGTTTTTAGCTGTGTCTGATTCATTGTTTGTGTTGGGGATGTTCTTAAGTATTTTCTCTAGAGTTGATGTAGCACTCACATCTTCTGAGCTGGTGTTTTTCATGCAAATATCTTCTCCATCTATTTTAAAGGATAGTTTTGCTGGGTAAGCTAATCAGGGCTGGAAGTTATTTGCTCTTAGGGCTTGAAATACTCCACTTTAAGCTCTTTTAGCCTCTGTTAAGATTTGTGTTGAGAAGTCTACTGTGATTCTAATTGATTTACCTTTATATTTGATTATTTTTCCTCTCTGACTGCTTTTAAAATTTTGACTTTTTAGTGGCTATTTGGTACTTTAATAAGGATGTACCTCAGTGAGCTTTTTTCATCATAATTGTTTGGTGTTCTGTAGGTGTTGCTTGTATTTTAAACTCTCTTCCTGTATTTGGGAATTTTTCTTCCATGATTTCTATAAGTGTGTTAGTGAATCCATCTGTGCAATCTATGCTATGTTCTAGTTTTTAATCTAATTCTGATTAGCCTTAGATTGGTCTTTCTCTTGTCATCTAGTAGTTGCTGGATTGTCTTCTTTTGTTCTCCTACTGTTTGGCTTCTTTGAGCTCTTTATTGTAATTCAGTATTTTGTTCTCAATATCAAACACCCTGTCTTCACATTGGTCAATTCTGAAATGTGCGAATTCTATACAGTTTTTTATTTCAGGTATTTCTGTCTGACATCTTTTTGAGGACTTCATATCCTTGTTGAATTTGTCATTCAAATTTTGAACTGTTTTGGTTAGCTCATTCAGTTTTTTATCTGTTTTCCCCAAATTCATTATGGGCATATTGAGTAAAATTGTTGTGAACTTTTGGTACATTTCCTCTTTGAATTCATCTATTTTCTTCTTGCCTTTTATGAACTTTTCTTCTACCTGGTATTTGTTTGTTTTTCCCTTTGTGACTACTTTCAGTGCCTTAGGAGACTTGCAGGGGGGTGTTGGAGGTCTTCTACTTCCATATATACATATATATATATATATTTAAATTAGGAATATATTAAAGTTATATATGATGCCCTCTTTTCTTCCTCTCCCTTTTTGGGGGAGGGGTTTACTATAGGCTGGGGATAGAGAAGTGAGGAGCATTTGTTGCTTATATGGAGATTTTTAGTAGGGATGTTGCCTTCCCATGAATAATTTTCAGATTTGTATGTGCAGTGCTAGTATTTGCTCCTTCTGTTATTTACTTTAAGCAATTTGGACTCTATGTTTTGCTGAAAGAATTAACTGCTTCTGGTTATAATAGCATCCACAGATTCAATCTTGTAACCCTTCTGTGATAGTCCTTGCAGTCACCCTTCCATGCTTTGTCTATTGTCTGTGTACACTGTACCACTTTATTGTTTGTGGAAATTCTGCAGTGAGGGAGGGGAATTTTGAGAATGGGAAGTGGTTGAATGAGGAGTGTTAAACACTGGAAGGGAAGTTCAAAGGGGGAACAGTGATAGGTGAGAATAAAAGGTTGATGTGGAGTCTGATTTTATTGAAGTACTTTTAGTTGAGTTGAAAGTTCAATACTGAGTTTTCCTAGGATATTCTGTGGGGGGAAAGGGCGAGATATCAGAGAAAGGGAGTGTAATTTGTGATTGAGGAAAACTGTGTGGTTGTCAGAACTTGCTTATAGGGAGGGCAATAAGCTAGGTAAATACAACAGAGCCAAGGCTTAGGATGGGGAGGACTGAGAAATAACAGTGAAGGCAGAGTGACTGTGAGGGCGCTAAGTATGGGGGATGTAGAAACTTGGGAGGAGGAGTTTACATGTTTGGAAAAAGAATAAAGAAATATGTTAATAATATTGTCTTGGGGGCTTGAGGGGGAGAAAGTAGATCGGGAGCCGAGATGAGGGATAGAACCTAGACACCTATTAAATCAGTGCCAATCAAAGAACAAGAACACAAAACTACACTCCAAAACACACAGGAAACCATAAAAAACAACCCACATTGCTAAATAAATCAAGAAACATACAAAAACGTGAACCTATAAGATGTCCAGTGGGAACACAGATTAGCTATTCTGGTGAGACATTACATATGTGATTCCCAAACAGCTTGTATACCAGAGTCTGCGTGCTCACTCCCCATAACCCCCGTGATCCCTGTGCTGCAGTACTGAAGCTAGCTCAGTCAGACTCAGGACTGCTTTCTTCCCGATTGCAAGCGTTCTCGCAGAGTCCAATTCAGTCTGAGCTCTTGGGTTAGAAACTCTTGTTGTTCATCTCCCTGGGTGTGTCGGTGGATTCAGTGGACAGGTTACATGAAATTGCCCACTGAGTCAGGAGGATTCCTTCCTATGCAATCAAGTCAACTACAGTAGCAACAGGCTAATTGTTTACAGTGGTATCTATCAGTGCTGGTTGAGAAATAACAAACCATGAGACCCTGTTTTGGGTCTCCCTTTAGTCTAGAGAAGACGTCCATGGGTAGAGTGTGAGCATCATAACAGCCCGAGTCGTGGTCCACAGTTAATGTGCCCTGCATGTGATGACTGTGTCTCCTCTACTGGTGGCAAACGGCATTCGGCAGTAATTTTATAGAATCTATTACCTAAAACCTGGGGTGTTAGGGACTGGGGTAATCCCACAGTGGGGAAGAGAAGAGAAAAAGAAGCTATCTATTCTTTTTAAAAGTTTTAAAAAATCTTCTGCTTTATGGTATGGGAAGGAGGAAATGGGTGGGGGGAGGATCCTAATGATGCTAAGGGTATGTTATGTATCTAGAAGAGGATAACAAGGAAAACTGGGTACAAAATTGGTAATGAGAAATAGGGATGGAAAAACATTCTGTAATGTAAATGTAAGAGAATAAGTTAAAGGGAGACAAATGAAAAGGGGGAGAGGAAAGAAAAGAAAAATTGAGAATGAAAAAAACACAGGAAGCCGGGCGTGGTGGCTCACACCTGTAATCCCAGCACTCGGGAGGCTGAGACAGGCGGATCGTTGTGAGTTCCAGACGAGCCTGGGCTACAAAGTGAGCTCAAGGCCAGCCTGAATGGCATAGTGAGACCCTGTCTCAAAAACAGGGCTGGGGATTTAGCTCAGTGGTCTAAGCGCCTGCCCGGCAAGCGCAAGGTCATGAGTTCAATCCCTGGTGCCGCAAAAAACAACAACAACAACAACAACAACAAAACACAGGAAAAGGAAGTCAGGCAAAGCGATACAGGTAAAAGTATGAGGGATATAAAGGGGTAAAGGAAAATTGCCTTATTCTCAATAAACTATATTTGGAGGAAAAAGGCAAGAGGAAGAGAAGCCCACACATACACTCACAAATGAAAAAACGGATAAAATAATGGGCCAAAAGTGTGGGGGAGATGTACAGAAGGAAGAAAACAGAAGAATAAAAAATTAAAAAAAAGAAAAACAACAGAATCAAATAAAACATAATAAAAGTTTTCTACCTTTTTGGACGCGTGGCTTTTTCTCACCCTAGGATTAAGGAGCAAAGCCCAGGCCAGACTGTCTCTGTTCATGCCGGAAGTCTAAGGCGGCAGTCACCCCAGAGCAGTGCTGTGTGTAGAGATAAATGAGGATCCTGTGTAATTCAGGCTGAAGCTGGCCTCTGACCTCAGGAGCTTAGTCTGTGTCCACTAGTCCCTGCCTCTCAGGCCCCCCCAGTCTGCTGTCCAGCTGTCCTGTGACTGTCCTTCCCTCATCCATTTTGGGAACCTGGTAGTGTGAAGCAGCCAGGGGTGGCTCTGGGACCCAGGTTCAGATAGTCAGCCCCTCCCTACAATAGCGTCCCCAACAGCTCTTGCCCCACAATCGCGGCTGCAGGTGCTTGTACTGAAGTCACTTTCCAACTGCTGACTGCTCTGGAAGCAGTGTCCCACATTTTCCTTTCTGCTTTCAACTGCTGATGATTCTTACAGTCCATATGCAGTTCTCCAGCTCTCTGTGAGCAAAAATGTTGGTAGTTTCACTTTGCCTCCCAGCTAGGTGGTGCTGTGCAATCTCTCCTTTGCAGCGTGATCTGTTTTTTCCATGTCACTTAATCTTGTTTTTTTCTCCTCTGCCAGTTCCCTCATGGTTCCCAGGTAACCTCCACTTACTTCAATTACTCTCCAAGCTCATGTGTTCCTGACTCCTGACACTCTGTCCTGGAGAAGCCGAGTTGCTGGCCCTCACCACTCTGCCGTTTTGGGATTCCCCTTATCAAAACTCAGACGTTAACTTTGGTGCAATGCCTTTAACTAATGTAATGTCTACAATCTAATTTCACCTATTTTCCACTAATACCCTTTTTGTGTCCAAGATCCAGTCCAGGATACTTGCTGCATATAGTTGACTTGTTTCCTTAGTCTCCTCCATTTGATGACAGTTTCTCAGTCTTTCCCTGCTTTTTCTGACCTTAGACCTTTTGAAAGGTCCTGTGTAGGTATTGTATATTTTCCCTCAATGTGGGTTTGTGTGATGTTTTGTCATAATTAGACAACTTTGCCATGATTAGACAGACTACTTTGAGAAGAAGACCACAGAGGCACTGGGGTCTTGTCTCATCATTTGAGGGATATGTGGTACTGACTTGACTTATCACTGGTGAGATTAACTTGAATTAGTTGGTTCAGATGGATTCTGCCCTATTTATCCAGCATAAAGTTACTCTTTTGCCCTTTCTGAATTGTATTCATTAGATTTGAGTTACCAAGTTTAGCCTATACTCAGGGAGATGGAAATTAAACTCTAATTCCTAGTGTAAGAACAAGAGAAAATTTGTTAATATATATCAAACACAGTAATTAATAAATATTTCATGGAGATACTTTGAAGCAGTGCAAATACCCCCTGTCCCATAATTGGTTCTTTTCTCTATTTTAAAAAGCAAAACAGAAAAAAGGATAGAAATAATATAGAATTTTAAAAAAACAATAAGAAATCAACACCACTTAATACATTTCATATTGTTGTATTAGAAGCAGTTGTTCAGGTCACAAGATCTAGGCATAAAAATTGATCAAACAATCAAACAATGACAGCACAAACTGTTCTTTTTGATGAACTAACAATTAGTAGTTATCTATCTTGCACACATGTACATACATACAGTTATATGTGTAAACCTACATACATACAATCTTTTCCTTTCTTCCATTTCTCCTTTCCCCTATCCCAGTTGTTCTTTCAGGAGCAAATACAGGAGACATTGAAATAGAGGGCATTAGAAGTCATACACCTGAAATTTCTGAAAAGGTAGTAAGTGAAATAAACAAATGCATGAGGCTATAGAGGACATCAGATTAGAAATAATCTCTCAGGTTAAAAAAAAAATGACAAGAACCCTAACCCTAACCCTAACAAAAAAAAAAAAAAAAAAAGAAAAGAAATGACAACCTTAATGGTTCTTTTATGTATGGTAGAAGAAGGAGCATTTAGAACCCTCAAAACAGAAATCAGTCAAAGGAAAAATTTCACAATAAAAAGTCCCTTTTTATTCAAGTTAACTAGTAATCAACGGAACACTGTTTCCTCCTCCTCCTCCTTCCTCTTCTTCTCCTCCCCTCCCTCTCCCTTCCCACTTCCTCCTTCCTCCCCTTCCTTTCCTGAAAAGATTTCTCTTGGCTCGGAAGTTGGGCAGTTGAACCCATCTAACGTAGTGCTCATTCATGACATGTGAATGACTCCTCGTGGCTGTTTCTCTTAAATAAACGTTGATGACTTGCTTTCACAACTTTCTTTTTCTAATTTGGGACATAGATTTAGGTTGTCTTTTTAAATAGGAATATTAAGTAGCAAGGATGCATAATTTCTCTAGATAGAAAGCAAAGGGTAAACATTGCATTTTTTTCTTTTTTTTTTTTCCCACACTTCTCCCTGGTTACAATTTAAATTATTATTTGAGATAAATATCTTATGGTACCAGGCTTTGGGAACACTGTGACAATTTACTAAGCCCATATTTTTTCTCAGTGAAAAAAATATCCTTACAAACCCCAACTTACAGTGCAAACTCCTCCATAGGTTTCCTGGTAGAGAAGTAAACCACATTATTAGCTTGTGACTGTAGAAAATCTTAACATTAATGTTGAAGAAAAGTTCTACTAAAATATTTCCTAGACAACTGTTACATAAATTTTAAAAAAATTACTTAGAGAATGTTGGGTTGTATATTTCTTATATTGTTCTATGTCTAAACCAGGGCTCCCTTACATGGAGTGTCTGCATCCCTAACAGTCTGAGTTCTTACTTGCTACGTACAGAAGTCAGCACTGCTTCATTGCTCCCTGACAGGCATCTATGAAAAGGAAGTGGGGTAGGGTGAGAGAATAGGTTTCAAGCTAGCTACACAGCCAGAAACCGTTCCTTCCTTAAGCTGTGGAACCTGATCAGTGAGAGAACACAGCCAGCTGGATCCCACATCACCTCAAGTTCTCCAACTTGCTAGTCAGTTCCAGATCTAGGTCAAGCATATCTTACTAGCAAAGCTTGACCTATTTTTGAACCATAGCCTCAAGAGAAGCTCGGAAAGTGACTGTGTCTTTCCATGGTGGTGAGATCTCGGACTCAGCAGGCAAAACACTCCTCACCGGTACCAGCAGCCTAAATGAATGGCAAACACACATCTCTACGAATTGAGCTGTAAATTTCATGTGATTCTCAAGTCTGTTATTCTTGATAAAGAACCTCTGTTTGGAATGCACTATAATAAACATCTTAAAATCTGAACAATGCAAGGACACTAAAAACTATTTTCCTTAACTACATGTTGACTTTCTTCACATCACTATTGATACTGTCTTAGTCTTTTTTAGCGTATGATCTGAATATCTTTCTGGCTTCCTTGGCGTTTGTTTCAGGAAAATCAGATGATCTTTTTCTTTAAAAATTTGCTATCATAAATGTATTTATCTTTCTTTTCATTTAGAAATATAATTCTGGTTAAAAATGGTGACTGGACTTAAACATTTATCCCTGCTTTCTCCTAAAATTCTCTGAAATGGCATAGATAAATACTCATAATAATGAAGACAGTGAGAGAGGAAACATTGAGAATAACATTTTGGAATTGAGAAAGGAGGAGGATGAGAAGATAACTGAAATTACAGACTTGAAAACTCTGAAATTTGCATTAACAGTAAGGGAAACATTTATTCAGCGGCCCGTGAAAGCATGTGGAGTAACTGTTGCTAAGGTTTGGGCATGGCTTGACTGTGTCCCCAGAGGTTCACATGCTGGAAGCTTGATTCTCAGTGTGGCGATGGTCAGAGGTGGTGGGGCCTCGTAGAAGGGATCAGTGCCAGTTTTGTGGAGTGAGTGAGTTCTTGTGAGAGTGGATTGTCGTAAAGCAAGACCGCCCCACATACCTGACCTTCCCCCTTTCTGCATGTGGCCATAACCTTTTCTGCTTCTCCACTGTGTTGTGACATAGGGGGCTGCTCCCCAGGGTAAGAACAGATGGGGCCACCCAGTATTAGACGTCTAGTCTCCAAAGCTGAGTATCTTTTCTTCATAATGTACTCAGGCTCAGGTGTTTTCTTACAGCAACAAAAAATGACTACGGCATCTGTCTTGGTTACTTTTCTGTCATTGCTGAGACAAAAGGCCTGGTGCCCAAAATGAAGGAAGGAGAGGTCTATTTAAGTTATAGTTTGTGGAGGTTTTAGTCCTTACTCCTCTGGCTCCAAGGCAGGGTGGTGTGGCTGAGGGGCAACTGTTCATGGCAGCTGCGGCAGAAGACAACAAAGCAACAAGAGCAAAAAGGGCAAAAGTGGGGAGCAAGCTGCTTTCCTTCCCTTACATTGTTTGCAAGCTACCTGCCCTAGGGCGGGTGCAGTACTCACACCACCAACCCTAAGACTAGAGAGCAAACCAATCAGATTGGTTTGTTTTCTGGATTCAGCCATCTTTGAAAGGCCCGCCCCCACCGTGACTGCACGTGGCTTTGGGGGGACATCCAGACACAAACCATAGCAGCACCTGTGTGTCAGCTTTTGTTCTAGGTCCTTGGGTTTCATTAACGAACAAAGCAAAGTCACGGTCTTGTGGAATTATCATTGGTCAGTAGAAACCGATCGATCAGATTTGTTCCTGTAGACTTCCAGTAGGCTCAGAATTGGTGATACCAGTTAGCCCTGGAAAAGGAAATAAATGTAGAGGTGAAAAATTAGGACTACTTGAAAGTCTATTTAAGAAGCTGTTAGCTGGGCATGGTGACGCACACTTGTAATCTCAGCTACTTGGGAACCTGAGTCAGAAGGATTACAAGTTCAGGGCCAGGATAGGCACCAGAGACTCAACCATCCCCCAAACAAAAACCAAAACCAAACAAACAAATTCAGGCAATTAAATTACCATTCTGTAATGGTACTTCCTGCCATGATAAGAGATTTTGTGTATCTGTACTAAGACAGTAGCCACTAGCCATGCAGGGTTCTTGTGCAATTGAATTAATTGGAGTTTTACTTAATTTAAATTAAGTTAAATGTAAGTTACTGTTGTGCCCAGTGGTGCTGTATTGGAGAGCATGGAGTTAAACCCTCTATTCCCTTTCCTACTTGAAGTGGCTGGATGGCTGCCCCTCCCTCAAGGCAATGAAAACTTTTGAGGTTTGTTTTTTGAACTAAAGGCTGCTGTGTATGTAAGAGGGTGGGGAAACCATACTGAAAAGAGAGAGGTTACCTGAATTTGAGAAACTGGTCTTCCCCCACTTGACTTTTCAAATGCAAGCAGCTACCTTATCGTTCAGGTATGAGATTAGAAACTTAATATCTGATGAATCTGAGATAAGATCTAAATATATTAACATATTGTAATGGAAATGGGTGAATCCAGCAAGATTACCTAGACCCAGACTTGACAGCCTAACTCATATTAGAGCTTCTAATAACCTTGCATCTTAAATGTGAGATAAGGATAATCAGACATCTGAGGATGACTCCCATCTAAAACAAAAGACAAGCACTTAAAGAAACGAACAGAAGATGAGAAAGTAGAGACAATTCACAGAAAAGAATTTTTAAAACATAAAAGATCCTTTTGAATTCAAAGCACAAGAATAGAATGATAGTTAATAAAGAAGTCAAGAGAACAAAACCTAAACAAGTCCTTCAAATAATGACACAAATCACAAGAATTATATACCCAGCCAAAATATCAATTATAAGTAAAGGTTGAATAAAGACATTTTTTCAGCTGTTTATGACCTGAAACATTTTACCTTTCTTGCAGCTTTTTTCATAAAGCAACTTTTTATTGTATAAAAAAACAAGCAAATGATAATGATGCTGTGGAAACTAAAAATCAGGAATTAATAGAACAGTAAAGAAAAATTTCAGAACGATGGTAAAGGGAAATTCCCAGGTGAATACGTGCAGTGAACCAAGAGAACAGCCAGAAGGTTGGAGCAGCTCAGAAGGTTCAGGAAGTGGTAATTCCAAGGGTAAAATGGTAGTGTGTGATGGTGTTAACCCCCTAGCAGTTCACCTCGAGCATCACTTGGGCAGTGAGTTTGTTTACATACTGGCTATCCCAAGTGTGGCTCCGGCAGGGGTCATCTCTACCAGTCAGTTCTTGCTTGCATGAGATACACTCATACATCTGTTTGTTTATGTACCATTTATGCGTACTTTTTAAATTTGGAATGTCATATTTACCTTTGATGTTTCTAGCGAAATCAAACAATATGTTTTGGTTATTTTCTTTGCTAATTTGTGTTTATTTTATTTGTGAAAAATAACAATTTTGTGCTACCATCTATAAGAACTTTTATTGTAATGACATTAGATATAATTTTTACACTTCTCCAGAACTCAGCAGTATTCTTTTACAATATAAAATGGACATATCTGGGACACTGAGACTGACCAGAAAGGAAATGCCAAAAAATCTGCAAATAAAAAGCTAAAAAAGGGAGAAATATTAATATATCAGAGAGGAACAGTCTGTGTTATGAAAGGGAAAGACAAAAAAGATGCCTTCTTGTTGTCATCTAGTCATAATAAAAATAATAGAACTTGAAATAAGAAACAATACTAAAAGTATTCCAGTAGTGGCCAGTGGTTATAATAATTCAGTGGGTGGTGTCGACATAATTGACCAATATCTAATAAGCTATCTTGTAATCAAAAAGGAGGAAAAATGTTATTTTAAAATATTTATGGGCCAGGGATTTAGCTCAGCAGTATAAGTGCCAGCCTGGTAAACACAAGGTTGTGAGTTCAATCCCTGGTACCAAAAAAAAATATATGCCAGGGATATAGGTCAGCAGCACAAGCACCTACCTGGCAAGTGCAAGGTCCTGAGTTCGATTCCTGGTACCAAAAATAAAAAATACTTATGCACTTTCTGGACCAAACAATATGGAACTCATTTCTTACTTATCCAAAACAAGGAGGTTCAAAGTCATTTACAATTTAGATTAGGTCTAACAGACCAAGTAATTGAAAAATATGGGCTAGCAAAATCCAAGCAGATGTTCATCATCGACATCTTCACCATTACATTTAGTAGGTAGACATTTATTGAAATTCTACCTCCCACAGAAAAAAAGGAAAGACCAACACAACAGTGCAAAGTGTGTTGTTCAAAGAAAGACAATAATGCAAAAAGAGTTTGGGGAGACTAGATACTACTGTCCAGATTGTAACGTTGTGTTGTGTATTGGATGTTTTAAGATATACTATACATAGAACAGTTATTGAATACATTTGTTAAAATTGTTGCTTTTATATTTCCTGTTACATTATCTTACAAAAATTAAAAAGTATGCAATTTTTGGTCATCCTCTATTTAAATAATTGGACTGGTAAAGGGTTGAAAGGAAAGTTACATAGATGATAGATGGGGAGAGTCTGGTGATAAAGTAAGTAGTGAGAGTTCGTAAGTGAAAACAAAAAAACAAATACACAGAACAAGTACCTCTGTTACTTCTAGAGAAAACAAAAAGCATGAGAAAGGAAAAAAAAAAGCAACTATTTCTATTATAAATAGTCCTTGTAGGACAATTTGTGTTTGAAAACTCTTTGTATGTATAATTTCAGTTAAGGTAAAAACAACCAACTTCCTTAACTTCTGAAAAGTTGTTTGGGGAAAGATTAAAAGCACTTTTTTTTTTTGTTTTGCGGTACCAGGGATCGAACTCACAACCTCACACTTGCCAGGCAGGTGCTTAGGCCACTGAGTAAATCCCCGGCCCTTGTCTTTTTGAGATAGGATCTCACTATGCTGTTGAGGCTGGCCTTGAGCTCACTTTGTAGCCCAGGCTGGTCTCAAACTCACAACAATCCACCTGTCTCAGCCTCCCAAGTGCTGGGACTACAGGCGTGAGCCACCACGCCTGGCGTAGAAACACTTTTTGAAAACAAATTCTTATCTTCACTTTTCTAAGACGATAGAAGTAAATTTGATTGTTACTAGAAATATCTGAAATGATGAAAAAAAAATAATGCCTTGCATAGCTTCTTTCTTCTACCCCTAAGGTAAGGTAGAGGGTATTTCGTTTGGCCAGTACTTTCTCCTGCCCTTTCCTGGTAAAGGCATGTCCTGTCTTTGGGAAACAGTGTTACATTGACGTCAGCCAGTACAGATGGCTACTTGTGGATCCCTTTCCTGGGCCACAGAAGCGGGGATGTGTCTGGATCTGAGACTGTCATCATTTGCTCTGTCTCTGGTCATGTGACTGTTCCAGGACTGGGTACATGACTCACATTAGGCCAATCAAGATCCTTCTTTTTACCAAGTGAAACTGGCGGAGGAGAGCAATTTGTGTGTGTGTGTGTGTGTGTGTGTGTGTCCATGTTGTTTCAGGAATGTAAGCCTGGACTGCCCACAGCTGTACCTTCAACGTGTGGGGTCAGTTTGAAACTGAAGCAAATACACGGATAGATGCCGAAATGAGGGGGCAGGTTGGCTAAAAATGAGGGGAGGGAGTAGACTCTAACCCCTGCATCAAGCTCATCCTCAAGATTCTTCTACCTTTGTCCTTTTTATAGTTTGAAGTCAGAAGCCAACAGATGTTTCATTCCATTTTTGGATAAAACTAAGAGTTAAGGTTTTTATAACTTGTTGTCAGAGGGTCCACACTAATTCTGGTAACCAACATGTTTTATATCGTTAGGTAAGAAGAAGTTTTCTATCTTCAGGAAAGAGGGCATGGAAATGTGTCCATTACATTTTAAAAATATCTTTTGGTTGGGGATTTAGCTCAGTGGCACAAGCACCTCCCTGGCAAATGCAAGGTTGTGAGTTCAATCCCTGGTACCAAAAACAAAAATTTTTTTTTTGGCCTGGTGTGGTAGCGCACACCTATGGTTCTAGCACTCAGGAGGCTGAGGCAGGAGAATTGCTGTGCATTTAGGGCCAACCTGGACTACATAGTGAGACCTTGTATCAAAATATATATATATGAATAATAGAATCCTAATAATAGGATTATCCTAATAATAGGATCCTAATAATAGGATAATCCCAATAACAGAATCCTAATTGTTAACAACAACAACGAATATATATATATTCTATTATTGGAAAAGATTCTCAAGTGGGTTCAGAAAAGAACCTACTATTGTATTTCCCCCAAAGTAAGACTGAGTTTCACATTAACTGTTGCTCTGTGAGACACAATAAGACTTTTCAGCAGACGTCTTTTTTGTGTGTAATAATCTGTATTTATTTGGTTATTTATGTACAAAAATCTACATTTATTTAGTCATGTTGTCTTTTTCTGGAACATCGTCATAATTCTCCAAACCGTAAATTCCAGGCTCCATTTCATGTGACTCCATTTCCTGTAGAACCATTTCCCGTAGACCCCATTTCTCATGTACAGTAATAGTGCTCTCCTTAAACGCATACTTCTTGTGCATGTAGCCAGCTCCAGGTGCATCGTTACAATACATGACGTATTATGAAGATATGTATTCGATGCATCACATCTTTTAGTTTTCAAGTGTCTATGTTACTCATGCATTGTCTGTACTCCTTTTGGTCATTCAGTGATAATTCTCAAGTTCATCTGTTTACATAGGCATTCACCTCTTGTCATAGGTGCCTCCTTGCGTATTTACAAACGTTTAGTTGTAATTTATATTTTCATTTATCTTGTGTTAATGTCAATAATATTACCTTTATTGATTATATATTATTTTATAATGTAATATGTACTCGTGTGTTGCAACAGATGAACTGAATGCGTCCGTCTGGCTGAGGATCTTAACTGGGGTTTATTTTTGGGGTAGGACTTTTGTTACAAGCATCCAGAAAAATCATGCTATGGCTTATTTTCCAGTTAGGTCTTATTTTCAGGGAAATATAGTAGTTCATCAGTTAGTGCAGAGAGCAAAATGTCTGCAACTTACCGTTTGTTCTTCAGAATATCCAGTTATGTTTTGATATTCCATAAAAAAGTGAACGTAAGGAGTTAAGGGTTATGCATAGGGTTTAGTGATGATCTTCCAGAAACCGTTTTGGCATTTTAAAGAAATTTGGATGAAGTATAAAGTGTAGTGTGTACCTCCCTGTGGCTTAGAATCAGTTACAGGAAATGATGTGAACTGGTGAAAACTTAAGTACTGCATTATAACAGAATTTATAGACAGTCATCTGAAAGTAATGTGTCATTCTCCAGATGCAGAATCTGGCCCATTATGCTTGAACTCGCTTGCCTCTCCTCTGTATAGACGATCACCCCCATCCCACTTTCCTGCTTTTCTTTGCCCTCAGTTGGTCTTGAACCCAGCCATGGGGCAGAGAACCCCAGCCATGCATGGGGACACAGCAGCCAGTCTACTTTCCATGGTTGGGCTGCAGCTGAACCCCACGGGTCCGTACGTGGAGACTGAAGGACTCGGTGCTTTGTTAGG
>RJWT010007385.1:0-27689 GCA_004365215.1 Cuniculus paca | reverse complement strand
ATCTATCTATCTATCATCTATCTATATCTTATCAGTTTCTGTCTACTGTCTCTAAACAAGAACAAAATATGCTTTACAAAATTTTAATGAGATTAAAAATACCTTTCACTTCTTTCAAATGTCAATACTATTTCAGACAAACTTTTTTGTTGGTAAGATCTAATTGATACTATCTGATTTTACAGACTCATTGAAATAAGGAAGAAAATATTCCAGGATAAACCATGGAGCATCTCAGTAAAAAGTTATTTGAAAGAACCTGTTACAGGGTAATGTCTTGTACATGATTTTAAAATGTGTTTAAGGAAGCATGATTTCATTCTAGGACCATGCTATCAGCAAGTCAGAACTAATCTTACAATGAATATGAATGGATCATATCAAGGATACAGGAGAAATAAAGTAGGGTTAAAACTGTATTTAAAAGAGAAACAGCAGTGACTCATATGAAGGCAACTCAGGAATCGACAAACCCTTACATTTAAGAGGCTGAAAGGGGTGAATGTATGAACTGATTTCAAAAATTTTCCCTAAGAAGAGAGTTCTGAGACAGGCCGCTGCCAAATATTGGCTAGAGAATTGCTTCGCAGACAGTCATCACCTCCTACTCAGCTGTTAAGGTACCCAGAACCCACAGCAGCCTTGATTCCAGTGGGTATGGACATCTCTCCTACAAGTGGCAAATCTTCTCACACACAAGTGATGATAGTTTTTCAGACACACAGATGCACAAGTTTTGAGATCAAGGAGGTTTCCACCAAAATTTCAAAGGAAAGCTTGGGAGTTCACTGTGGAAGTGTGTGGGACATTCAAAGCCTCACGCAACAACCCCAGAATAAGCAATGCATTAATCTGTAAGAGTGAATCCAAAACTGTGATAGAGACTGTTATGGTTTGTATGTAGATGGCCCCCTCAAGCCTCATGTAGTCACGGAAGTGGCTGAATCTAATGTTTATGATTGACTCGTTGTGTAGCGCTGAGATTGGCGGTGTGAGTTCTGCACCCACCCAGGGGTGGAGCAGACATACAATGTAAGGTTGGAATGGGGGCATGCTTTCCTCTTTGGCGCGGTTTGCTCTTGCCGCTTGCAGCCAGCACAAATGGCTGCCCCCGTTTGCTCTGGCTGTTGCCTTAAAGTGTTTCCCAAGTTACATGCCACCCTGCCTTGGAGTCAGCTGCTTATGGACTGAAATCCACAGAAACTGTAAGCTAAATAAACCTCTCCTTCCTTCACTTTGGGCGTCAGGTATTTTGTCCCAGCAAGGAGAGAAAAAAGTAACCAAGACAGAAACACAGCAAGTTAGAGATGACAGGAAAATTGAACGTTTTCTGAAGAAAGTTTCATTAAGTAATGGGAGCCAACCCAAGAAAATGGTGATGTTGGATGCAGCTAGTAAGGTCATGGGAATGGGGCTGTCAAAGTCCTTTAGCACTAACATCATGTCACTCTGTCTGGATGCCTGATCTGGAGGCATAAAATTTAATGTTTGCCCTCATGGATTTTGTTCTTATTTTCTTCTAGCTATTCATTATTTTCCTTTTCCTCCCTTTTGAAATGGTAATATTTGCAGTGCCACTGTATCTTGAAAGTATGACATATATGTTTTATTAAATTATTTTTATAGGGATTAGCAGCTGAATTTCCTTGAGTCTCAAAGGAGACATTGGATGTGAACTTTTTAGCAATGCTCAAACTCTTAAGACTGGAACCCTTGAGGATTGACTAAATACATTTTGCATTATAATATGGGTATGAGTCTTTAAGAGCAAGGCTGCAATGTTTTTCCAGTGGCCCACATTTTCAAAGTGTGGTAGTCAGCCTGTGTGCTACTTGGAGGTAGTAAAACCTGAAGAGGTACCTAGTTTGAGAAAGTTAGGCCACAGAACATGTGCTCTTGAAAGAGATATTTATGGGATCTTTGGTCCTTTTCACTTTCTTGTTTCCTGACTGACATAATGTGAACATTTCATTTGTCACACATACCCTGCCATATTGTACTCCCTCGCCACAGGTCCAAAAGCAAAGGATCCAAGAGACTTCTGAAACTGTGAGCCAAAATAAATTTCCTCTTTTTAAGTTGATTATCCTAGGTATTTTTCACAATAACACAAATCTAACACATTTAGTAAAGCAGTTTTAATAAATACTGATGAAATTCATTATATTTTTACTTTTATGAACTATGCTTTTAAAATAACATTGAACCTAGGTATAAGTTATGCCTTTTATATCATTGAAAGACATTGACATGGACTTAGAACCATGGCTGACTTGTTACTTGGTGTACAAACATAATTCTACACTGTGCTTGTGATTCAGTCAAGGATGATTTTTCCAACATTTTAGAAACTCTCAGACACATTCCTGTTTGAGTGCTAGCATAGATCTTCTTACATCAGAGAGCCATTCCTTGCTTGCTATTTCATCTTTTATTACTTGAAAAAAGTCATGCTTGTAAATAAAAGTATACATTATTCAAAAGTTTTTCTAGTACTAACATCTTTAAAAGGCACAAATTATAAGTTCTAGATAAGTGGGCATTTCTAGGTCACAAAGAAAGCATTCACGGTGAGGAAATCAAACAAACAAAAAACTAAAGTTATTCTACTTCAGTAGTTATGGTTTTTCAAGTAATTTTCCTCCCAGACTCATGTCAGGATATTTTTCTGTTTTCAGAAGCAAAAGTACAGACTTAGTCTCTTTACAAACCTGCTTGATGTCTTCTCAGTAAACAATGAATCCTGGACACAGAAAATCTGACCTGATTTAAGTCTGACATTTACTTTATTTGTCCCAAGATGATATCTATTTTGTGATCTCTACATACCCAAATATGCCAACGGATCTTTTCTTTTTGTCACGTTTTTGGTAATCTTTACCATGTATTATTAAATAGTAGAATTCCAACTTTTAAGAGAAAAATATCTTTACAGGTTTGAGAGAAAAGAAGCTAATTATCAGCCATAATCCATGCCTTCAATGAAATATTTCACTGTTGGTAGTGTGGATTTGAAAGAAGAAGAAACATCTATATAAATTATGGCTTTGCCCATAGATAAAATACAGCTTAAGGGAAAATGACAGAGTTCTCAGGCTCTAAATCCAAATGCCAATATTTGATTTCAGACCCCAACATGAATGAAGTTTCTTTTCTCTTCCATATCAGCAATGAAAATATTATGTACCTCTTAGAGTTACAGCATAAGTTAAAAAGTTTATCCCGATTTATATAATATATATATACATACATAACATTTTGAATTTTTATGCAATACACATTACTCAAATCACAATTTATCATTTTGATGAAATAGTGTGTGAAATATTACATATTTTCATATATTCAATGCTGTGATCTTCCCCCATTTGACATGAGATATGAATATGACTTCATTTCCTAATGGAAAGTCATCAAATCATCAAGCAAATTCTCAGTTTCACACTTACAAAATCTCAGGTTCAAATGCAATAAGGAAAAATTTGTTTCTTTCCTTCCTGTAATTTAATAATATTCTAGAAAAATAAGTATGTGTAGTTTTTCTTTTGATATAGACTATTTTGTGAAGAGCAATTGTGGTTTGACAAGAATGGATATCTCAACAAATGTAAACCTTAAAATCATATCTAACTTTTACTTAAATATCTTTGGAGGGGAGAAGCACCATAAACCAAGATCTTGAGAGTTTCTTCTACAAGTAACATGTTTATTCTAGAATGTAGCTCAGGAAACACTCAACACAATGTTTCACAATCCAAACATGACTGCATGAGACACTGAAGCAAAATCAACTGTAAATTAAATAAAATTAGAGTATTTACACACTTCCTGGTTTTAAGACTTATCAAAAATTACAATAATTAGCTTCTTGATGTGCTCTTCCAAGACCCAACATGGCCTCTGCCGACTCACACAGAGGGTGAACTGGCTTCTCCCTTGGTTTGTGCAGTTTACCAGAAGCATGAACTG
Source organism: Cuniculus paca (assembly GCA_004365215.1). Lineage (NCBI taxonomy): Eukaryota > Metazoa > Chordata > Mammalia > Rodentia > Cuniculidae > Cuniculus > Cuniculus paca. The sequence continues at coordinate 23,720 of RJWT010007385.1, read as the reverse complement.
TCTTCTTGTGCTCCTCCCAGACCCAGCATGGCTTTAACAGAGCATGGAAGCACTAAAAAGAGAGAAATCTCAGTGACATGGATTAGAGTCCAAATGTAGGAATGTGCCAGTTTATTTTGGATAAGTTCAAAGATGATTTAATACAGAAAGAATATGAAAAAAGCATTTTGAACTAAGCCTAATACCTTGTGCAGAATTTAATTCAAAATAAATCTTAAATTTAAATGAAAAATGTTAACTTATAAAATTGTAGAAAAACACACACGAGAAAGTGCATTATATGCACTTAGGCAAAAATAGCTTATATGCAACATCAAAAGCATGACCCATAAAATTTTTTAAAAGGTGATTTGACATTGTAAAAACATAAGATTAAACCCTGAAAAAGACAAGGTTGAAGAAATGAAAAAGACAGGTTAAAAATAAAACAGCAATGGTAGGAAATATTAGCAAGTAAAGGTCTTCTATTTAGTGCATATAAAAAAATGCTGAAAACCAAAGTAAAAAAGGAGCAACCCAATTTACTCCAAAACTGGCAAAAATCATTTGAACAGATACATAACTAAAAAATATATGAAAGGTACATATAAAATGATACTTAATGGTAGTTAATAAATATAATTAACAAAAAAATATAGAAGGTACATATAAAATGATAATGATAGTAAATAAAGATATGCAAATTTAAAAATTATGAGACACATAATCACATACCTATAATAATATCCAAACTAAAACTTATTAAATGGTGGTGCAAATACAATACAACAGGATTTGTCATACATTTTTGGAAAGATTTCAATATGCCACACTTACTCTGAAAAACAATTTGGCAATTTCTTTCACTTATCATAAGACTGAGTGTATTAGTCAGCTCTCCACTGTCAAAATACCTGAGGAAAATTAGTTTAAAGCAGGAAAGGTTTTTATGAGGCTCATAGTTTTAGAGATTCCAGTCCATGGTCACCTGGCTTGGTTGCTTTGAGGCTTGCAGTAAAACAGCACATCATGGCAGAAACATGAAGTGGTGAAAAGCTGTTAATCTCATGGTACTCAAGAAGCAAACAGAAAGAGACCAAGAGAGAGGAAGGAAAAGGTAAGGTAATATTCCCTTCTTGTATACACACAAAGGCCTTATCTCATAAAGGTCCCACAACCTCCCTACAATGGCACAGGGTGGCAACCAAGCCTTTTACACATGAACCTTTGAAGTATATTTCAGATCCAAACTATAACACTGAGTAATCAAATGCTGAGTACTTCCTTTTGATAAACAAAAAATTATGTTTACACACACAAAAAAAGATTATAGCAATTCTAGTCATAATTGATTAAAACAATAAATACCTCAAATGTCCTTCAGCAGATATATGGGCAAATAAACTGCGATTATATATATTATATATATATATATATATATAATATATATATAACAAATTCAGCAATAAAAAAGAGCAAACTGTTGATACATACATTATGAATTTTCAATGGATAAATGAGTGTAAAGATCTAGCCTCAACTTTATACTCTATATGATTTCACTGATAAAACATTCTCAAAAATACAAAACTACAGTTATGGAATGTAGAATGGTAGTTTTGGAGAAGGATGTGAACAAGAAAAATGCCTGAAGAGGAAGATTTTTGTGAGTTATGTATCTGTTGTTCATTATGGTAGCATTAACTTACACACAAACAAAAAGAGGAAATTCTTACATTTAAAACTCATACACTTTTTAAAACAGTTCTCAAGATATTGTTGTCTTGTCAATTTCATGATATTATCTTGAGCATTGCCTCATTTTCTTCTCCTTTAAACATATTTTCAATTTATCAATTCACTTGCAACATTACTAAATATTCATAATACAACAAGTACTTTCTTGATTCTTGGTGATATCTGAAACAAAAAACGATACTTTTGGGTTTTTTTTTTCTATTGATTTAGAAACTCATCTTCAATATTTTAACTTCTGACACATCAAAATTTCTAAATTTTTTCCTTTGGCATTTTTTAGGATATGCATCCAGTTTACTAGTATATTGGCAACAAATAAATTTGCATGTATCTTCTTTGCATGGAAACCATTTCCCCAGACACTTCCATGACTCCCTATAACTATATCCAACCCAACAAAATAGTTTCCAGAAACATTATTTTCAGAAACTATCAGGGTTTCAGATATTCCTACAGCTGTATTGGGAAGTGGATAAGGGGCCATACATGTTATACCCTGGAAAAAGGACTATCCATGTCTTATTCACGTCCTGATACATTATGAGGAATGCACTTAAGGGTGATAGACTAATTGGTTTGTCAGAGAAAACTGTAAGTCAATATTTGAGCTGTGGTTTGTATACTACTGGCTACTGTCAATCAAATTTCTGTTTAGAATCAGAAGAAAAAAATCAAAGTAGAAATATTTGAAAAGCTTTATTTTGGCTTAAAAAGTACCATTCATAAAGTTGAAACCAAAGAGTATGTGATTACTAAAGAGATTAGTGCCATTAAGTACTTTGAAAGGAGACGAGAAGAAACATGCTTGAGGGCATCTCAGGAATTGGCAAGACTGTATCCATCGTAGGCTTAAGAGGGCAAAAGTACAAGCCCTTGGTCTCCTGCTCAAGAAAGGCTGGCCATTGAATTTGTTTACAATGATTTCTCCATGCTTAGGCATCCAGGCACTCACAGGCCACTGAAATCATGGTCCAACAAACACAGGTAGTCTTGAGTTTGCAGTAGACCTTGGTATCATCAGTATGATACTTCTCATTCTAGAATGCAAAAAGAGTTGTTGAATAATGGAGACTTCCATCCACATTTAAAGGAAAACCTAGGAGGTCGAGCAATCTGCCCCTGAGAAGCAGATGCTTGAAGTTTGAGAATGAAACTGAACATACAATGCAGACATTAGAATATTGGAGAACACAGGGATGTGGAACATCTGCCCAGGAAAGCTGAAAGCAGTGATAATCAGTTTAAGAGAGAGGTCTTGTGGGTTACAAACAGCAAAGCTATAGGGATGGAGTCACCTAAGACTTTTCAAACTCAAATTTCACCACCTTGTGTCCTGGATGGTGGACATAGGCTATGGGGTTTATGTTTGCTTTATTCACTCTTGCTTTGGTCTTATTTTTTTTTTCTGCACCCCTATTCCTCCCTACTTGGAATGACAATATTTACTCTATGTCATTGCATTTTGGGATTGTTTTTGAATTTTATACATGTTTACACATAAGAGTTTTCCTTGAGTCTCACAGAAGATTTTTGAGAAATACTAGAAATGTTGAGACTTTGGGGAAGGAATTAGTGCAGACAGAATTATTATCACTGGACACAATATCCAATGCGATCAATTTAAAGGAGGACAAGTAAAATTTAGCTTGTGGTTTCAGTTTATGTTCAGCTAGCTCCAAGGCAAAAACATCATGGCAGAAAAGCAAGACAAAGAAAATGTTTAATTCATGGCAAATGGAAAGCAAAGCAAAAGAGTACTAGAGCAAAAGAGATGAGGGAACAGACAGAGACCCCAAGATCACCCCTTTGTGACTCCCCTCCCACATGCATACCTGGACCTGTGCTCCACCAATTCCTGAGGCAGACACCAAAGCCATTTGACTTGATATTCCACCTAAGCTACCACACAGATCAAGTATGGCTTAAGGAGATCCGTTTGGATGTCAAAGTGACAAGGGATGGAATGTGTTAAATTTAATGTCAACTTGATTGACTTGGGAGCCACTTAGAGGTAAGTAAGCACACTCTAGGTAGATATAGGTAGGTTTTGGAGGCTTGGCCTTGGAGTCTATATGTGGTCCCTATCCATTCCCTGTTAGACAATGTTGCCCTGCTCTATTTTCCAGTTATCATGATCAGAGCAGCTTTGCTCTACAATGCTCTTCAGTCATGATGTTTCTACCTGTGAGAGAGCCAAGCAGTGAATGAATTTTTTGAAAATGTGAGAAAAATAAACCACTATTCATTTAAATTAAAGATTTCAGGAATTCTGTCTACTAAAAGGAAAGTTGATCAACACAGGAAACATAAAAAAAATCAAAAATATGAAAAAATATTCAACATCATAATCTTCAGGGCATGCATATCAAAATCAGTGTGTCTTAGCTACTTTTCTCATTGCTGAGACAAAATGTCCAACACTCAAAGTTGAAGAAGGAAAGATTTATTTAGCTCACAGTTTGTAGAGGTTTCAGTCCCTAGTAGCCTGGATCCAAGCCAGGGTTAATTGACAGAGGGGCAGAACAGAGGAGAAAACCATTTGTGACAGGTAGAGGATAGTAAAAGCAAACAAGCAAGGGACAAGACAAGCCTCTTTCTGTCCTTTATACTGTATCCAGTCTACTGGGATTACAGTAGTGTCAAACCAGGCAATGGACTGATGTAGTAATGACCCACTCTTAATCTTCACACACTTAATCCTAGCATTATGCCATAAATCAATCACAAACACTAGATTTCCCCCCGAAAAAAAAGTTCCACCTATGACTACATGAGGCTTTGGGGGGACATCTAGACACAAACCACAAGAGAGTGAGATAGTATATTATCTCAATTACAAAGTTTACAATCAAAAAAGACAAAAAGTGTCATGGTCTTGAGGTTGCAGATAAAAAGGAACTCATATAAAATCCTACTGGGAATGTAAGTTAGTTTAGCATATAGAAAAAAGTATGAAGGCATTTCCAAAACTAAGAAAAGACCATGCAATTTAGCTATCATACTTCTGGGTATATATCCAATGAAATTTAAATAATTATATAAAAAAGATATGTAAGTCCCTATGGTTATTGTATCTCAATTTATAATAACCAAGATGTGAAATCAACAATGATGGCCATCAATGTTAAATGAATAATAATGCTGAAGTATGTGTATTGGAATACTATTCGTCTATAAAAAGAGGTGGAATTTTATCATTTGTGATATAGATGAAGCCACTGATCATTATATTAAGTGAAATAAGCCAAGTGCAGAATGGCAAAGAGTTCAGGTTCTCATTTGTACGTAGAGGCTAAAATTTTGATCTTACAGAAGTAGAAAGAACAGTGGTTACCAGAAGGAAGGAAAGGGTATAGGAAGGTGATGAAGAAAGAGTGTTAAACATGTTTAGAGGAGTGATCAGATAGAAGGCATAATTTGCAATAGTCTATAATGCATAAGATATTACAGTTGAAAATAATTAGTTGTACATTTCAAAATACATAGCAGAGAGGACTTTTGTTGTTGTTAATTTTTTGAGACAGGAGCTTGTGATGGAGTTTAGGCTGGCCTTGAACTCACTATGTAGCCCAGGCTGGTCTCCAACTCATTGCTATCCTCTTGCCTCAGCCTCCTGAGTACTGTGCCACCACACCTAGCTAGCAGAGAGGACTTTTTATTTTCTAACACTAATAAATGATAAATGTGTGAAGTTACAGATGTGTCAATCAGCCTGATAGGATCATTACCCAGTGAATTCATGTATTTAAATGTCATATTGTATTTCATGAGTATGTACAACTATTGTCAATTAAAACTAATATATTTTGAAAAGAAAAACTAGAACAAGAAAAACACTCATTCAGAAAATGAACAAATATATAAGTACTCCATAAGTAAAAACTTTTGACTATAGATATTTTAAAACAGGCTCAGCATTATTAAACATAAAAACATTCAAATTAAAACCACATTTAGCAGTATACCTAACAGTACAACTTTTTAAAAAGCTCACAAGACAGTAAGCCTCCATCTTGTGAACATTTGAGTTGCAAACTTTCAGATATGAATATTGGTAGATATGAAAAAATTGTGAAAGTAATTCATGGGTCTGCTGAACGATGTCACAGCTGTGCTTCTGTGTACTTACTGAAAAGTATAATAGTGTACAGTACTCAGTCAGAGTTCCTGAGGTCTGGTAGTATATCAAAGGTGTATAAAACTCAGTTTGTTGGACTTACAAAGCAATCTGACTTATGAACATTCTCCCAGGACAAAACTCAATTGTAAATCAGAGATTTAATACTATTAATGCATCTAAATAAGCACTAATTCTTTTTTTACCTCTGAATTCTTAATGATAGTTATTCTTAATGATAGGCGACATGTAATCTCAATGTATTTTGAATTTTCATTTCCCTCATGGCTAAAGACTTTGCTTTGTATTTATTTGCCATTTGTATTTCTTATCACAAGGGTCCATTCAGTTCCTTCTGTCCATTTATACATTGGGCTACTTGATTTTGGTGTTTTGTTTTTTGAGATCTTTATATTTTCTAAATACTAATCCTCTGTCAGAAAAGCAGCTAAGAAACATATTCTCACATTCCACAGGCTGTCTCTTCATGACATTAATACAATTCTCTTGCTGTCTAGAAACATTTTAATTGATGTAATCCCATCTGTTGCTATTATTTCTTGTGCTATTAGAGCCTTACTCAGAAGTCTTTGCCTGTGTTTATGGCTTCATGTGTTTCCCTTGCTTTTTTCGGCAGTTTCAAATATCAGGTCTTCCACCCAAGTCTTCAATCCATTTTTAATTTATTTTTGTATGGAGTGAGAGGTAAAGATCTAGTTTTAAATCTCTACAGTGGATATTCAAGTTACCTAGTGTTATTTGTTAAAGAGGTTGTCTTCTCTCCAAAATATAATTTTGATTCCTTTGTGCAAAATCACATGCTTGTAGATGCATGGGTTTGTTTCTGTGTCCTTTATTCTATTCCACTATTATGTGTCTGTTTTTTTGTGCCAGTATGGTGCTGCTTTTGTTAATATGGCTTTGCAGTATATTTTGAAATATTTATGTTTAACTGGTAAAAAGCAATTGTACATACGTATGGGGTACACTAAGATAATTTGATTCATGCATTCAGTGTGCAATGATTAAATCAAATGCATCCATTTCCTTAAACATTTATCATTTTTTGTGTGTTGGGAACCTGAGAATTGTTCTGTTCTATCCATTTATATAATGTATAACAAATTGGTATAAACCATAATCACTGTACTGTGCTGTAGAGCAGTAGGACTTCTTTCCTAAACATATCTAATAGTATTTTGGTGTTTGTTCAATTTTCTTCTATCTACCCACCTCCTACCTCCCACCTTTCTGTCTTTCCTAGCATCTCATAATCAGTATTCTAGTCTTTACCTTAGTCTTTGGACTTTGTTTGTAAACCTTGCACACTTTACTTCCTGCTACTTAGCTGCAGTCTTTAATATTACTATTGAATGTTTCGCTTAGCATTTTAAATATAAATGTATTGAATTCATGTTAAAGTAAATAACACCAGCCTAAAGCCACTTCTGTTGTTTCATTTTAAGCTTCGTATTTCAAGTTAAAATTTGTAGAACTCTATACCCGCATAGATTTTGTTGGCAAAATTCCTCTAAAATAAAAGTCTATGACATTCTTATTCATTTAAAAAGCATTTATTGAGAAGTTGTTTGTGTCTACTGGCAAACAAAAGGAAGAGCCTCTGCCTTCATGGAGCTTACCTCAGAGTGAAGAAAACCAGACTGTGTACTAGAAAATGAAGATAATTGAGGACTCACATAAGTAGATAAGCAGAGTGATGCCACAGAGAAAAGTTGTTTGAGTGTGTGTACGGGCATGTGTGTGTGTGAGTGCGTGTGTGTGTGTGTGTGTGTGTGTGTGTGTGAATGGGAAAGGGCTGGTAACAACCTTGAAAAACACCATTCCTGGTAACCTTTTCCAAAGGATGTTTGACTGAGAACAAAACATGAGAAAAAGTCAGACATGAGAAATACCAGAAGAGTGCTTCCTAGGTCAAGAAAACAATACGTTTTCTGAGACAGTGAAATGCTGAGTTGCTCAAGGGTCAGCAAGGAAGCCAGTGTGGAAAGAGCTTAGTGAGAACAAAGGACAGGCACAAGAGGCCAGGTCATGAAAGCTGCTTAGGTAACAGTAGGGAATTTGTATTTTATCTTTAGTGTCATGGGAAGCTGGCAAAAGATTTTTTAACAGAGTTGAGAAGTCATATAATTAAGGTTCCATAAGGTCACTCTGACAGCTTTATGGTGATGTTGCAAACATGCCAATGTAGCAACAACAACACTGGGTGTGAAACTATTGCAGGAAAAATATTAGAGGGCCTGCGAATCCAGAGACAATGAAGAGTGGATTCTAATGTTGTGTTTTAAGTATGGACAGGACTGCTGATTCAATGGTTATGAGGAATCAAGAACTGGAAGGAACATATTTTAGTTTCTGATTACAACAGATGGAAATGTCATTACCAAGTGATAATTGTGAACACAGAAAATTTTTAGGAACAGGGTATCCAGGCTCACCAAGAGAATGGAGACTTGCAATTGGGACAGTTCTACATATACCTATATTGCATTGATGCAAATCCAAGTATAAAATGCACCTTGAGACCATAACATTAAATGAAATAAAGGAGACACTCAAGCTTAAGTTCCTGTGGTTTCTCTTACATTATAAATCCAAGCTGTAACTAAAGAACAGAAAAAAAAATAGGAGGTAGATATCTCAAATGGGAGGGAGACTGAGGAACAGAGGGAGGAGGGAAGGGTAAAGAAGAGAAAGGAAATAAAAAAGGAATTAAGATGTATTGTGTATATGTACTAACTCTACACAACAAATGTAAACTACTGCAAACCTGTACAAATGAAAGATATATAGATGCTTTTTAGATAACCCAGCTTTGAGGAAAGTTGACCAGAAATGACCTCTGTGAGTGTAAGAATGCAAAATCAAGGCTTGGCCAAGAAAAAAGTCCTCCAGTGAAGAGGGTGGAGAGAGGAGAAATGTGAGCCCAGTCTAGCATGGCCAAGCCCAGCCTAGTTCAAGAACAAACTAAGAAAAAAGAGCCTTGGACCTCATCATTGCCTACAAGTTGCACTCAATGGACCTCACCTTTCTCTTCAACCAGGTTACTCATCCCTTTCTTTGGTTCTTAAAAGCCACAATAAATTCACAAATCATGTGGACCACAATGGTTTCAGAACAAATATCATTGCTCTACCTACAGGTCTGTATTCCTTTTCCTCAAGAATATTAACTCTCTATATAATGCATAGTTATGGGTACAATGCTAGCTATTATTATGTGACATGTAATATATACAACAGAAATACCTGTACTACAGATGATTTAAGATACCCTGAAACTCTCTTCAAAACATAAGAACACAGAAACAAGTAGGACACTCAGATAGGTCTTACGGGTTGTCATCATCCCATAGTTTGCTGAGCCTTTTAGGTGCTGTTGTAAGTCAACCACATTCTCCCCACCCAATCCTGTCTTCTGGTTGGGAATCTCCTTATTGGTTACCTTACACCTTTCAACTGCCTGCTTTGTGCCATCATCCAACTACTAAACCTAAAACCACCTGGAACATTGGGGTTTCCATGGAGTTTTACAAAAGAATGTCTGGATTGCTGTTGGTGAACAATGAGCAGTGCCCTTAGTAAAGTTCATTGGTGGCTCATTTCAGGGCAAACATGAATAAACACAATAACGGATCTCCGTTACAATCTTGTTTTGCTTTTCACACCGTGCCGATTATTTTTATCTTCTTTTCATGTTTTTGTTCGTTTGTTTGTTCTTGAGATAGGTTCTTGCTTGTCTGATCATTCTGGCCTTTGACTTCCAGACTGAAGCAATCCTTCTGGTACTATAAACAGGCACCATCGTGCCTGTCTGCATACCAGGTTTTATAGAAATCCATAAAATATGGCCACTTCGATGTTCACATTTAGTGCAGTTTAAGGCTTGCTTGTACCATTTTGAATGAAATAGTTTCTCCACCTACATGTACTCAGGAGAACTTTGGTCAAGTCATCATCTAGTATGGGCTGTTTTTGGTTTATTATTTTCCATACAATTGAATAAATCATATTCACTTCAATGATACCATAATGGGGCATCTACAATAGCACTTCCTGTCTTTCTAAATCCACTACTCATTTTATTTTATTTTATTTTATTTTATTTTATTTTATTTTAAAGATAATAAAACCCAACAAAACAAAACAGAATAAATCCAATCAAAGCACAGTGGTGAAATTGGTACAGAACATCAAAGCAGGGTAATAGGAAAACAACAATGGCTACTATAGTATATCTTGTTATCTTCACAGTCATTGTCCATTCCATCAGATTAGTAAAATGAGACCAAAACAAAACAATAAAACAAGTCCAAGTGAAATATTGAGTAAAGCAAAAAAAAAATTAATAAGAACAAAACAAAACAGTGAGAACAATATTAAACTTCAAAAACAAGACAAAAATTCCCCATATTTGCCATGTTGCATACTGTTATTCTCCCTATACATGCTCAGACTGCTGGCTCGGTGCCTATTAATTCAACCAAGCAATATGATCCTTCAGTTGCTTTTTATACCTTAGTTGCTATCAGCTCAGGCTGACCTCTAAACCATCTGGTGACTTACAGGGTAAAGGGGTTTGGTGATGCTCAGCCTGCGCACCGGCAGGCTCACAGGAGGCTCTGACTTTTGTCTTCCTGGGCCCCTCATGGTCTGCAGGGCTTACCAGAAAGGTGGCTAGTTGGCTCATTGATCATTGATCGGCTCCTCCAGTCCTGGCATGGCTGATTCTTGGGAGTTGCTACCTGACTTTTCTTTCTCCTCCTCGGCCCTGCATGAAATCCACTACTCTTTCATGCATGCTAAACTAGTAAATTAACTATGCTTTGATGCTTATTCTTCATTTTTTATTAACATGGATATGTTTCTTTCATTTCTGTGAGGTTATACACACTTCATTTTATTCTCCCTGCCTTTCCAGAGCCTCTTCTACCTTCATCTGTACAAATCATATGTCCCATGTCCTTTTCATTCATGAATGAATTGTCACTGTATTTATTTTGATGAACATTTTACAGATGAGCAACTCACAGGTCAGAGTTTAAAGAGCGTTTCTTTTCCCAAAGGTACTTCTTGAGAAATTACCTGGCAGGAAGTCACATAGACTTAGGATCAGAAGCTAGGCTGGAAGAGGGGAAAGAATAACCCTTTAAAGTTGCTGAGTACTTTGGGTTAAAAATGACCCCTGGGAAACAGCAAAGGTTTTACACAAGCAAAATGAGACACTGAAAATGACAATGGCAAGAGTCATACTGGTTTCTGGTGAGCAACAAAAACGCCTTGGTGAAACGTTCCATCCCTCCTGGTCTCTGGTCTATGCTCAGCACAAAAACCATTCAGAAGACAGATTTTGTAACCTGATCCTGATACTTAAACTAGTGAAAAAAGTTGGATATGTCAATGGGACTTCTCTGACCCTATTTCCTCACTGATAAACTGATAATGTCAAAAGTTCTGTAAGGATCTCTTAGGTCTCAAAGGCTTCAATTCTATGACTCACAGTATTGAGTCAGGGCGTGCACAGGTTCCAGCACTTAACAGTCATTTGAGATAGGGTCTTGTTAGCCTGATCATTCTGACCTCCGACTTTCAGACTGAAGCAATCCTCCTGGTACTATAAACAGCCACCACCACGCCTGTCTGCATACCAGGTTTTATAGAAATCCATAAAATATGGCCACTTAGATGTTCACATTTATTGCTATTTAAGGCTTGCTTGTACTATAATGACTGAAATAGTCTCCCTACCAACATGTATTCAGGAGAACTTTGGTCAAATCATCATCTAGTGTGTTTCAGTGCTGGAATGACGTGGCATATTGTTATCAGAGGCTTCCTGATTGTAACAATCTTAGGATTGATAATACTGGTACTCAATTTGTCAGTCGCACTCATTGTTTCATGGCTCTCCAGCTTCCTCCAGAAAATGTCCAAAGCCTGCCACCGCTTGGAACCTCCAGCTCTTTGCAGCTCTCACTTCCTATGGTGAGCAAAGCTGCATTTTAATGGCAAGCGCCTGCAACTCCTCTAGCGTCTCATCTCTAGCCTTCAGTTTGACACGGCTCCTGCCTCAGCCTCTGTTGGTCTCGACTGGTGCCTATCTTACCCACATTCTAGCTCAATTATCTTTTCAGGGGTCACTGGTCACCATTGGTTTTATCCTCTGCCAGTGGTCTTTCTTTTCTAACTGTACTCCTCACAGTTTTGCCTGACCTTATGATGCACATGCATGGTAGACTGAGAATATGAGAGGCCTTAGACACTGTGCTAGCTGTCTGTGGCCTAGGGAGGAGGTCCCAGTCACTACCACACTGGATTCACTCACCTAGGAAGACACGGAGCATCCTTGATGCATATCATGTGTGGAAGAACCGTATGGCAGGACATCAGAACTGATCCAGGATCCGTATGAGGCAAATTATGGGTGAAAGAACAGCCTGAAGTGCACAGGAAGGAACATTCGCAGTCAGCTCTTTCCCACCTCTCTAGTGATTGGTCCCACGGCAGAGTCCCATTGTCAAACCATCTATACACTAGTGGGAAAGGAAGCAAGAGATGGAGGAAGCGGGGAGAGAGAGGAGGTAAAGAGAATGAAAAAATAAATAATGATGTGTTGTGTACGAGTACCAACTCCCCACAAGGAATGCAAACACTATCTACTAATAAAAATGATAAAGTAAGTACTTAATCTATAGTGTACAGATAATTTTAAAGACAGAGAAAAATGATTTCAGTAAGAAGAAGAATGCAGCTACAGAAGAAAAAAAGAATCCTGATCACAGAATTAGTCTGGGGAGAAGATTCAGGAAAGACACTGAGGAGGTGGTGCTAGAGAGCTTGGAGGGAACCCAGGAAAGTGATATTATGGAGTAACAAAAGGACACTGGTTTGGTCTAGAGAATTACATGTTGCTTCACTTGCATTGGATCAAAAATGTCCCCATTTAATTCATAGTCTATGAAGAGTAAAATGGATCCGCTTTTCCTCGCTTCTTTCTGAATCCCCATAATAGACTTCATTGACTTAAAACATGCATCCCAAGTCCATTGATTTCTTCCCTATTACCATGTTGGTGGGGTAATTTTCAAGTTCAAACTAGCCTCACCACATCATGTTACTTTCTAGGACTTTGACTTATGGTTTCTCCTCTATTTGAAATTCTACTTGCATTACCTTTTTAAATTTGTATACACATCAATAATCTTTCAATAAATATTTGTTGACAAAGTGTATGGATTGATTTTTAAAAAAACTTTGAAACTGACTTAAAAAAAGTAAACATGTCGTGTAGACTTGTATTCATTGTGCTCAGGCTGTGCACATTTCTGACAATGTCTAAAGCACCCGCATCTATAGAGTCTCTGCAATAAGGGATCATACGGACCAGCACCAAAATCTCAATCTTCCTCTCCAGTACCCCCTGTTAACTACCTATCCCTGCTCAAACTAAACCATAGCTAGGTCCCATAGCTAGGTCTGCTTGTACCCAGATCATTAGCATTGTGTATGACATCAGTGTCACATCTCACATGTTATTCCTACCTCCAACCTGAGTGTGTCCTTTGACTCTCTCCAAGTTTCATCCTTTACTATTTCTTTCTCTCTGGACAGAGGTTTTGGGCTCAATGATTTGGAAGTTTCCTCTCGGCTCTGATATTCTTTGTGTAATTAGGACACTGCACTATGATCCATTTAGAAATGCAGCAGGTGTTTAGAGAAAGAGTAATTGGATAAAGTTTTCTAGAAGGTACATGGAGATTGAATAGGATCTTGAGTAATGGAAAGAACTTAAACAAAGATTTGTCCCAGGTTGGAGAAACTGCATGACTCAAAGCAGGGAAATAAGAAGGTAAGATGCGTACCAGGTGACCGATGAGAGATAAACTTGTCTGGAATAGTGCGTGCAGATGACTGGATAGTGAAAAATAAGAATCAAAAACAAATAATAACAAATAAGAAATAAATAAGCACCTGAAGGTGACTGAAATGAAATCTGAGCTTAGTAATGGCAACAATATCCTGCCATGAGCTTTAAAAAAGTGTGTGGAAATCAAAGGTAAGTCCAAACTGAGTTATTTAAAATGAATTTATAACTCTACTAAGAACCTATTTTATGGCAGTGAAGAATCACTTCAGTGGGTTTCAACATTCAGCCCAGATAAAATAATCCATATCAATTGCTTTCTGAGTTTGACTCATACCTAGATGAGGATTTCTAGCCAGGTAGAATAGCAAAAGTAGAAAAGCGTCATTGCTCCCCATCAGTGTTATTGAACTGAAAATATTTAGAAACAAGGAAACTTAGACCATAGTGTAAATCTTTATCTAGATCTGTTGGGAGGAAGGAAGGAAGGAAGGAAGGAGGGAGGAAAGGAAGGAAGGAAGGAAGGAAGAAACAAGGAAGGGTAGTAAATAAGAGAAAGTAAAAGAAAAAAGTCTTAGCCACACATTTATACTACAATAATTAAACATTCTTTTCCACAAAACAGGCAAGTGGTACTATGGATAGCAAGAAACTAATCATTATTTGTATTCAATTTGTAATTTACAGTAAAATATATTGAAGTAGCTACTGAATATCTCAATAAAGCTTAGGAATATTTATGGTGTTTTTAAAACAGACTGAAGAAGGGAAATAAAGTGACATCTAATGTATGCCATATGCTCATCAGTGTTCTAGATGCCTATCTTTGTACCTTTAATCAGTACAATAAATCTTTAAATAGCTATCATTCTCAGGAATAAGGAAACTGATGTCCAAAGAGTTTGAATAATTTTCCAATAAGCTAAACTTGAAAATTTCAGAGGCTGGATTTTAATTCTGATAGTAAAATACAATTAACCCTCTAAATGTGTGGCTTTTACACTAGTAAATTCAACCAATCATGAATGGAAAATATGTAAAAAAAATTACATTACATTGTTGTTGACAAGTGCTGTGGAGTTAGGACTACAGTGGTTGTTTACATAGAACATGCACAGCCCTGGCTATTATTAGCTCAATTATAGAGTATAACAACTATTTACATAGCATTTGCATTGTATTTGGTTCCATCAATAACATAGACATGATCTAATATATATAAGAGAATTGTGTAGATTATATATGAATACTGCCTCATTTTATACAAGTGATATGAATACACAGAGATTCTGATATTCTTGAAGGAATCTTCCAAGCATCACCCTTCAGATGTCTAAGACGACTGCACTACCTGACCCTGTCACCACCACACATATATGCATGCTTTTTATTCCCCAGAAAATGCAAACTAATTTCTTTCCAGTAAAACTGAGATTTTTGAAGTTATGGTCAGAAAAACACTTTTTACCGAATCACTTGGGAGGCTTCTTAAAAAGCATTATTCCAGACCTTACCTCAGACCAACCTGATTATATCATGTTTCCTGGGTGGTTCTGTTGTGCACTAAACATTTCAAGTAAGCAGAAACCAAACTTTTTCCTATAAATCACAATATAAATGCCACGTGAACTTTTTAAATAAATTCTTCCAGACCACATCCCTGGGACTTAAGCCTCTATTTTCATCAAAATCTAATATCCCACATTTAAACTGAAATCGTTTGACCACTATATTTAACTTTCAATTGGAGGTTTTTAAAGACAAGTCAGGATATCTATGAGCTGAAAAATGCAAGAGTGATAATTGATTGACTGGAGAACAAAATAAATCAAAATTTCAAGGTTGTAGAAAGTTTTTCTGTTATGGAAGATTAATTGGGCATAAATAATCCAGAAACAAAAAAAGGTGACAAAATTACAACCCATCCAGGAAAGATCTTAGGAACTCAAGTCACGTATACATTTTTTAAATGAAATGTGTATGTTTGATTTTTATATAAATACAATGAATCTATGAGGTATGTAACTATAGGGCTTTATGACATTATAAAACGCATGTGATCATCTAATCCCAAACATAATCACTACCTAAAATACATCCCTCACCCCACAAAATTCCCTTGCACCCCTTTGCAGATAACGTTTCTCATTCCTAGTCCTAAGCAACCTTCTATTTGTTTAGTTACATATTTTCTAAAATACTCTAGAAATTGAGTCACATAATATGCGAAATCTTTTAGTTGTATATTTCAACAGTTTGTTTATTTTAATTGATGAAGGTTTTGTATTTTGGGGGCAGTGATTAGTCAGGTGTGGCCACAGAGAGGCCCAGGAGAAACAACAGCCGCTTGCAGGTCCTAGAGTGACAGTCACTGCATGAGAGAGACCATGTGGCAGGGAGGATCTAAGGAGCGGCACCTGCAGAGTGTGGGAGGGAAAGGACAATAGCATACTTTAGAGGTCAAGATGGGGTACACAGGAAAAACTGTGAGAACAGTGTATTGCTTTGTTTGAATTTCGCTTTATCTCAGTCAGAGGAGACCAGGAAGGGCAACTTGTAGGGGCTAGCCTTATCACCTTGGTATACCTCGCTACTGGGAGGGATGCTCACTATTGTTTGAGAGGATGTTAAGACACAAGAAATACAAAAGATGAAAAATTACAATATAATTAGCAGTATTTTATTTTAACATATACAATGATTTGTGTGTAATTCATATAGGTCAGGCATGCAAGTCCCCTACTACTGAGTTATATCTGCAACTCTTACTCTCGATAGCAACATGGGATTGCTTCCATTTGGAATTATAAAACAAGCTCTAAGAATTTTATATAAATATTTATCTTAGACAAATTAACTGAATTAATTGATTTTATGATAGGTATGCTTTAACTTTATTAAAAACTCAAACTGCTTTAGGAGTGGTTGTACAATTCAACAATTTAATCTTAACAATGTATGACAAATCCTTGTACAGTCTCACCAACAACTACTATTGTTAGTATTTAATTATTCTAATGAGTATGTGGAGATCATCAAACATTTTAATTTGTATTTCCTTGATGAGTAATGATGTTGAATATTCTATATGCTTTTGGGCATTCATGTATATCCTTTTTTGAAATATCTATTCAAAAGTATTTTCATTTTTAAAATGTTACCTTTAAATTACTAAAATAATTTTTAAAGGAAAATTTTATATATTGTCTTTGTCAAATGTAGTGTTATAAAATTTTTTGTAGACTGTAGCTAACCTTGTCATTTTCTTAGAGGTCTCTTTCAAAGAGTTAATGTTTTAATTTTGATAAGTTCTAGTTCATCTACTTTTTATTTCATGCTTTTTTGTCCTACCAAGGTATTTTTTGTTTGCAATAATTGGGGAAGACTTTCTCTTTAGTATTTTTTTCCCCAAAAGTATCATAGTTTTGGTGTTTGTGATTAGGTATAGTTATAGTTTATATAGAATATGAATTCAGAGTGGTTTGTTTTTTTCATATGTGTAACCAATTGTTTAGCAAATTTTTGAAATTTCCTATTGAGTTCTTTAGAACATATATATGAAAATAATTGGTTAACTAATGTATGTTTAGGAATAATTTTGGACCTTATTTCATCCCAATGATTTCTATGTCCTTTCTATATGTCATAATCACATTGTCTTCCTTAGTGTTGATTCATGATGCAGCCTCAAATCAATTAATATAAAGCTATTAGTTGAGTTTATGACTCTCAAATATACTATGGCTATTGTAATTTCTATTTCATAAAATGTTAGCATGTCCTAAACAAGTGCCATGGGAAAATTCCACTGAAATTTTGATTTAAATTTCATAATGTTTTTGGATCAATTCGGGAGCATGTATATACCAACATTGTTGAATGTTCTAGCACATAAAGAGTATATGTCTCTCCGTTTATTTCTGTCTTCTCAACCAAGTTTTGTGAATTTCACTGCAAGTATCTTGTGACTATTTAAAGAAATTATTTCTAAGTACTTCATATTTTAAATTCCATTATAAATTTTATTTCTTTAAATTTTATTTCCAATTGCTTATTATTAGTACATAGGAATGTAATAAATTTCTGTTTAATGCAGACATATTAAATTCAACCAATCCAATAATGTTTTGGACGTACCTTAGTATTTTCTACCTATACAGTCACATAATCTGCAAATAGAGGCAAGTTTGCTCTCCTTTCTCTAATTCGTATAACTATATGCTTTTTCCTTGATTGATTACACTAGCAAAGACCTCAGTATAATGCTCACTAAAGGTGGTTATTAGAGTAGTTGGCTTCTCCATTCTCTCAGTCTCAGAAGGGAAAACATTCAGCATTTTAGCTTTAAGTCTGATATGTGTTTGCAATCTGTTATAAATTTCTTTCATTAGGTTGATTCTATTACTACTTTGCTAAATGAGTTTATCGTGAATAGATATTGAGTTTAGTTCCACACAGAGAAGTACACTGTTTGACTCTTGAAGGATAAACCTGCTCGGTATTCCTGGGGTTCGTTTTGATTGTTAATGATATATATTATTTATCCTTACTCCATATTACAGGATTTGATAATATCTTGTTAAGAATTGTGCTGTCTTTGTGTCTGAAGGAAATTTGTGTGTAATTTTCTTTACTTCCAAAGTCTTTGTCAAGTTTTATATCATAAAATGAATTGTATGGTACCTCATATTCTATTTTTAACAAGTATCTGCAGATGATTTGAGTTACTGTGATTTTAAACATTTGATTGTGAGTTTAATTTGTATTTCTATGACAACTAGTGATTTTCAATATTTCTCTATACTTTCGCTATTAGTTTAAGTGTTTTGGATTATTTTGCCCTTACATGCTGATTTCTGGAGTTCTATATATGATATTGAGTTTCTGTCACACCTGCATTACAAATATTTTTCAGTACATGATTTGTTGATTCATTTTTAAAAATAAAGCATTTTTATGAAATATAATTTGTCCTTTTTTATCTTTCATTGTGATTTTTTCTGAAATATTTGCTGATTAGTGAAGGACACAGTGCTTTACATCTTGAGCTACAAGATTTATGATTCATACTTGTACATTTATATCTATCATTCATCTCAATTAATATTTCATAATAAGTAAGCAAAATATTAGAGCTCCTTTTATCTAGTTTTTCTTGCAATATTTAATAAAATATCTTAATTTTACCCCCCATGTTTACTTGATGCCTCAGTCAAAAATAATCCCTATTTCTGCACTCTAATTTTGTCTTTAAATCCTCTGAACCTCATACAAACACAGTACAGTATGACAACTGTAGGAAATTTTGCAATGGGATAGTATAAATGTTCAACTTTGTATTTCTTTCTGAGAACATTTATATTATTCTACATCTAAAAATACACATACATTTTAGAATCAGTTTTTTACCTACTAAAAACTATCTGCTGATATATAATTGGATTTTTGTTGAATTTATAGATTAATTTAGAGACAGTAATTAGTTCAAGAAAGAAATAGCATTATATTTTAACCTACCTTAAATTTTTTCTTACTACCTTATACAAACAATATATATGTTTAGATATAGATGTTAAAAGCTGCAAAATTCCTATTTGTAAATTAGTTTTTATATGTGCGTAGATTTTTCTACACAAATAACCATACTTTCTATGAGTAACAGCAGTTTTACTTATTCTTTAATAATATTCCTGCTTTTTTTCAATAGCTAGGATATTGAATACAGATAACTGAGATTGTAGGCCAAAGATATTTACTAATCATCACTAACTGGGATATAGCTTTAAGTTTTAAAAGAAACATTTCGTAGAGAACGTTTCTTTGTATTTGCAGTTGACAAGAATATACATTGTAAATTTCATGATAAAATTTTCTAAATGAATATTTTCACTTTATTTCATCTGTTCTTTTTATCATTTTGATTGTCTTTTCCTGCCTTCTTTTAGGTATTTTGAACTTATTAACTTTATTTTATCAATTCTGATATTGACCCTACATCTTTTTATAGTACTATGCAAATTTACCTTCAACTTGAAAATATAATCCTTAAATTTTAATAGTCTACTTATTTGATTTTATTTTATTACTTCAAGTTTAATGTAGAAAACTTACTAGCAGATGGTCCCTTTTCTTTTCTTATGTTCTTCTTTTATGTATTACATTTTCATGAACAAAAAATCTATCAGTTGATTTTTAAAATTTTTGTTTTGACATTCATAGTTAAATCACTCAAAAAGAAACTAGTAGTCTATTTTATTTGTACAAGTATCTAATTTTATATTGCCCTTTTTTATCCTAATGTTCCAATTTTTTTCTAGCATCATTTTCCTTCTTTTGAAAGAAATTTAACAGAATTGTTAGAGCAGGTATGTTGACTACCCACATGCTCTACATTTTTGATCATTCAAGAAGTCCTTATAGTCGTTTTTGAAGAATATTTTCACTGATGTACGCTTTTAGATTAAGCATATACTTTTTTCGACCCTTGACATACGTTGAGTTACTTCTTAGTATCTGCTATTTCTCATGAGAAATCCATTATCATTCTTTTCCTCTAGGTAATACATCATTTCTTTCTATATTTTCAAGATTGTTTTCTTTTGTTTTTGTTTCATGTTTTTTATTGACACGTGGGATTCAATACAGCAAATGCTAAAATACATACTCAGTCCTTTTTTATTTTTTATTTTATTATCAGGTGACAAGTTCTCTGCTGTCCTTTAACTTGTAATCATCTTACTTCAGCCTCCCTGTAGTAGTTAGGATTACAGGCATGTTCCACCAGGACTGTCTAAAAATCATTTCATTTTTTGTTTTTAGTTCATTGACTATGATATGACTAGGTATACATTTATCTTTATTCTGCTGGAGGTTCAACAAAATTACTGAATGTAATTCCAATTTTAAACAGTCCTGTGGGGTTTTCTACCTATTTATTTATATAAATTCTTGTTTCTTACTTCCTATACCATCAGCAACACAATGTTTCATGTTGATATACTCCAACCAATCCTTAAGCACTAGTTTTTAATCTTTCTGTGTTGTTAAACTTGGATTATTTTTACTGATCAATGTCTAAATATGCTAATTCTTTTGATGTCATCTTCTTTCTGAAATTAAGCTTATTCAGATATTGAGCTCACCCCATGAGTAACTTGTCTTGATTCATTTTGCTCTTATTGAGTGCTTTTAATGAATACATGCCAAAAGATCTGTTCAGTTCATTAATCAATGAGACAACTAATAAGACAATAACACGAATTCACAGCGATATTATGAGCTACATTTTTATTGATAATTTATAAAATTTGTGTTTAAGACAACAATCATGGGATTGACATAAAATAAATATCCTCCAGGACAATAAATTATAAACCTTTTTTTGCAGATAGAAATTTTTTTCACTTCTACCTAACAAACAAAAAAGTCCGCAATGTAACACAGTTTAACTGAGTCCAGGAATTGTGATGCATAGAAAACAAGGAGTGAAGAAATGTGTATTAATTTTGATGATGCTAGAGTAAGACTTTCTCACCTTATGATAGTGAAAGAAATCACTACCCAAATACTTGCCACATTCCTAATTTTTAAATGCATTTTCTTAACAGTGAAAGAAAAGTGATGAGATTACTACCCAGAAGAGAAACATTTAAGAAACACTGTGTGATCACTCAGACTATATCAGATCAACACAATTTTCAAACAAATAAAATATGTGTAAATCTCATCATTCTGAGTAGCCATGCTAAGGAGTAATCCATGTGCAGTATCAGCCATGAACATAGGAACCATAACATTCTGAGAAGGTTGTAATCAACTCCTTACAAACTTTATAAAGTCCAGGATTTTTATGTGATTTCTGAGAATTTTAAGAGGGCTGGTACTCTCATACTTTCTCTGGCTCTGAGCTCCTTCTTTTAGCTGCATTTGTTCAATTTTGGAATCATTTTCTTGTTATTGTTGTTGCCTATTTGGCAATGTGTGCTTTTCCTTCTTTTGTGCAACACAGAAATAAAATTCCCTTATGTAAGCATTTATTCAGTGGTAAGTTAGAAATATGGAAAGATTTACATTTCAAAAGAATATGCAACTTTTTAATTATGTTTTAAACAGAATAAAACAAAACAATAAAATGAAACAAACCAATACATCTACAGCAAGAACAGCCTTGGGTTTCAAAAACAAGACAGTATGAAATCAACAGTTACTAACTGCACATTGTTATCCCCCAAATAGTTGCTCAGATTACTAAATATATGCATGCAAAGTCAATCAAACAATATAAGACCTAAGTTGTTTCTTTACTTCAGTTGCTATCATTTCAGAAGTTTCAGATGTGTCACTTCTAATTTCTTCTATGTCAATGTCTTCTGGGCTTGTTTTGGGTGGGGCTCACAGGGGGGTGTGGCTTCTGCTGTTAGTTATGTGAAATATTGATTTACATCATGAAGCATTCTGTCAGCCCCTTCCTTTCATACAAAGCATTGCTTTTTTTGTGTATGCTTTAACTTGCCTATGATTTTATCTGTTTTTCATCATGCCTAGGAGTTTCCCTTTTTACTAACAAGTCTCTGCTTAGCAAATAGATACTTTGTTCATAAGGTTCAAGGTAAGGCAAGAAATGTATGCTTTCAATCTCCAAAATCCAAGAGATTATTCCAAAACTTAGAAATCAAGGAAAACAACATTTCAATACACAATTTATCTGAAACATTTAATGCACATTAAATGATGGAAACAGAGAGACAGAGAGAAGAGAGGGAAAAGAAACAGAAAAAGAGAAGAAGAGAAGGAGGGAGAGAAGGGAATATTGGAACTAAAATATAAAAATTCCTTATAATGATATAATAAATGCTGATATTTAGGAGGAATACCTAGATTTTATATAGCTACACAGAATTGTTACTGATTTCTATTTTAAACTTTTATATTTTGTTTACTATGGACCTCTTTCAACTAATGTTGATTTTAAAAAATGTATCTTCTGAATACTGTTTATCAAAATTACTGAACTTCATGACCTCTCCCTAAATTCTATGCCAAAGGAAAACAAGTCACCCACCTCTTCCCAATATTTTAATCAAGGAAAAAAAATCAGGTAAGTTAGTAATTTTTCTAAGAAATAAATACAAACATAAAAGAGATTCAGAGACAGTTAAAAATAGGTTTTAAAGTAAGGTCATCATTCTTGCATACTCCAAGAAGCAGTGATAGTGAACAGTGTTCACAGTCTAGATGGCAGAGTTTTCACTACTGACAGGTTGAGAGAAAGGTAGCCCAGACATCAGAATTGTCAACTCTGCACCAGGACCCTCTGCTTGGAAGAGTACTTATTTGACACAAAAACAATTAAGTTTCAAGAACTTTACAGTCTCTTTTTTACACTCAAAAAACTATGCATTAGCTTTAAAGTTAAAAGCAGATCTACCCCTTAAAATTATGCTTTAATTAATGCCATTTTATTGCTTCATTCTAATAATTTCCATTTGCAGTTTCTTCACATATTCTCTTTCATTTCTGGTATTTTCTATCATTCTATCAATTTCAATTGCGACTATGATTGCTTGTTGAAAGTTCTATAATGGCTGTTTAATTTTTTATATTGTAATTTCAACATTGGTGCCATCTCAGCCTTGATATCTGAGATTTCTCCTGCAATTCAAGATTTTCTTTATTATTCATGTGCTGTATACATTTAGGAGGTATTCTAGACATTTTAAATGTTATAATATGAAACTGTCTTGTTAAGATGGTGTTTAATATTGATATATTTGATTCAGCATGTGATCAATAGCGCTGAGTTTTCAAAATAAACTAAAACTAGTTTTCTGTTTATTGTGGTTTTAATATTAGTTCTTCTGTCACTGCCTTTAATATTTAACTCTATCCAATTCATGTAGCCAGCCACCAGTGTGAATATTTTATTCACTTTTCAAAAATTTGTATGTTGTTTAGAATTAAAATTCAGTTATATTTAACTCAAAGG